>VXBB01006414.1:280368-324857 GCA_013399915.1 Illadopsis cleaveri
GGTCTCATTCCCCCGCCAGGCCCGGTCCCGCTGCCGCCGCTTCTCTCCGTGCCGGATGTGTTGGCGGCGGTCAGACGGGGCTGCGGCTCCCGGACGGCACCGGAGCCGGGGCTCTGGGAGAGTCGCGCGGGTGCCCCGGCGCTGTCCGTGGCAGTCGCGGAGTGGTGACTGCACCGGGCCGTGCGGGACCCGCGGCACTCGCCGGGCGCAGTTACGGGCAGGGCAGGGCAAGGCACGAATTCCCACCGTGGGAAATTAAGGATCGTTTTGCTTTGCCCCTGACATCAGTAACGTTTCTTACAAAGGACATAGAAACAGAACTGATATCAGTAACATCAAATTCGTCTGGGCCTTACGCATTCCAGCATACGAAAAGAGAAGTAATGCAGTGCGTGGACCAGAATTAAATTCTACAGTACAAATAACTTAAGACAAGTTTAGTTTAACCTGCTGATACTTTCTTTGTTATGCATACAGCCAAAGTACCTTTTCTCGTAGCTTCTGTGCAGCTGAAAATGTCTGGGAGGTTTTGGACTAGAATAAAAAAAAGCCAAGAATAAAAATACTCTTTATCCCCCACTGTATTATACATTATTCCAAAGTGCAGCTGTAAAGTCCATGTCAAAACAGAATGACTGAGGAAGCGGGAGCTCAGAGCAGCTCTCCTCACAGGTTTCTTTTCCTGAGTTGTTCTGTGGCTGATGGAGGAGCAAGGGAGATGATTCTGTTGCACAGAGTAGAGCAATAGTGAGAAGAAAGCAGGAAAATTCATGTTCTGGCCCTGTGACGATGCCATCTGCCTGTGTTCCTGACAGCATGGATGCTGCTTCTTCACAGCATGCCTAAAAGAGATCTTTGTGTTTAAAAATGAGGGGTATTTTTGCCTAATAAAGTAATCATTAGAAAACAAAGTCATTTTAGACTAGATGATCTCCCTTGAAGCATCTTCACAGGATGATGTATGTTCTGGGAAAGGCCATATTTAATATTTTCCATTATGATCCTTGGCACAAAAGGTAGGAATCTGCTAATGGTGCAGAGCTGGGAGTGTTCATAGTCTAGAGCAGCAACAAGAGAAACAGGGTGACCTTGAGAACAGTATGACAGAAATGTGAAGACATGTAAAAATTCTGTCTCTAACTGATGTCTTCCTGGGAAGCTGGTTAAATTCAGCTACCAAGCACAGAGATGAGACTGCTTTTTAGTGCTTTCTAGTAAGGAAAAAAAAAAAGAAAAAAAAAAGGCTCAGTATGTGTTGCAATCTTTTGACTCTCTAAGGTTTTAATCTCATTATTGGGGTGGAGGGAGCGTTGGATATATAAATCCTTTAAAAAGAACTTATTCCTGCTGAAGACTAGAGTGAGATTTTAAAAGTATCATGAGGAAGTTTTCAGTGCCTGCGTGAATTGATCTGCTTTGGATTTTAAGCCACAAGTTTTTGAAGCTCTGGAAACCATGAATTAGGTTTAAAGAAAGTTTCTGATGTTATAATCAACAATCATTACTGTAAATATTGATGGAAAATAGTATGGACATAATTTTTACGTATTTTTAGGGCAAGAAACAGTATTTGCAGGTGAAACTTCTGAGAGATTTAAGATAAGCAGTTATTAACATTAGTTTTGTTCTCTCTGTTGTGTATCTTGACAGGCACTCTTAACAAGGATATGGTGGGCAGGGTGAGGGTGTTTTTTTGGTTTAATGTCCTTTGCAACATGAAGGGCTTTTCCTACACCAGTCAATCTAGGGGTCAGTTTATGGTGGACTGAATTGTCGGTGCAGCTTCCAGCAGATCACTGGTATTGCTGAGATTCCTGGGACTTTGAGGTTTTTTTCCCCTCTGTCTGGGGAAACCCTAGTTTACGTGTCCCTTTTCTTCTGCCAAAGGCTTAGATAGTGGTTAGTATTCAGAGCACTGAGTTTTTAGATCGTGTCAAGCTTAGTGTCCACCCACCAACTCTCTCCCACTTCTCTTGTTCCTCCAATGCTGTTCTTTTCCTGCTTGTCTCCCCCCTGATAGTTTATCCTTTTAATGAGAGAAGGCTACAAATTATTCTTTCTAAGTGAGATAAGCCCTTGCGAGCTCTATTTTATCTAACCAAGACTGGGAAGTCATTTGCCCTTATTTGTATTAAACATATGTATATACTTTACCGCAAGTCATTAGTGCTATAAAGAGATTGCCTTCCTACTGATGGCCTGCATGGGGGAACTCAGGAGTAAGTTGCCAATAAATAAAGAGTGTGCTTATAAGCACTATTGATTCTCTCTGAGCCGCAGAGAATTGTTTTGTTAGTAAAACTCTTCCTGAATGTGTAAGTGAGGATAAGAAAAAAGACAGGGATTACTGAAAGCAGAGAGGACTGGGGTATGACTTGGGGTGAGAACCCTACATTGTTTTTCTTTGAAGAGTACAGTTTGCAAAGACAGATGACAAAAATGTGACAGCAGTTTTTCTGGCCATCCTCAGAAATCCCAAAGGCAATCCTTACAAAACTGAAGGGTTAGCACAGCTTTTCATAGGGCACACGATTTCAGAGTGATCAGAGAGTTCCCCAAATCATCATGAAAGAAAATTAAAGTATCATTTGCATAGGAAATGAAAGACTGGTGAGATTCAAGTTCCTTCTGTCCTGTCTGGGTTTTGCAACAGTTTGAAAATGCTTTTCTGATCTGTTTGCGAAATATTTCAACATGTGCTGTTAGACAGCTATTAGGAGCCAATTCAGGAGCAGGTAAGAAGAGGAGCAGTGTGGTTCTGAGCTGAAGGGCAGCAGAGTCCATTTACAGTGAGTTGGAAAAATAGTGCATTACCCAGGTCTATGATGCTTGCACTGTCTTGTGTGTTTCTTCCATATTCACACAGCTTGCTGAAAATAAGTATTATTTACAGAGCTGTTTTCCAAGAAAGACAACAGGACAGAACTGGATGGAAAGCTACAATGCAGTGGTGTTCTCTGTGAAACCATGTTCAGTGGTAGTATTCCCATCATCTTCAGTGCACAAATTCCATGATGTAATTTATATTTGTAAGCTGACAGGCTATTCCTTTAAAAGTATCTTGAAAGAATAACAAATTACAGTATTACTTCAGCTTTGATAAATGTTTTAATTTTGGTAAGTTAGAAGATTCTCCTGGTGATGTGCTGATCTTTCTCACATTTTTTTGAAGAAGACATAAAACAGTGATAAATGATGGGCATACATCAACCATTTAGTTATGCAAGACACAATATTGGAATTACCCTGACCGTGGAGCAGTAGATCAGCTAAATAATATCCTTTTTATATTGTTACTCTTAGTAACAAAAACCCCCCAATTATTGGACTGATGCACATGAAAGACATCCTATTCAGGAAGCTGATTTCTTCAGACTAAAATTACAGTACAAATTCAAAAACTTTCAGGTTATATTACAAATGCATCACATACTGCTTTCTTTATGCAATTTTCCTCATCATTAAGACAAAATATACATTAATGTATCTACGAAATTCTACAATATCTGTGGGGAGTTAGGTTGGTTGGTTGATTGACTGTGGTTTGGACATCATTTGTTTTGGTTTTTTAAACATCTACTTCATGTTTTGTTCCAAAAAGCTCTTACAGAATTCACTACATCTTCTGCCCTTAGGTTTTATCTTCTTTTTTAGATCCCTTTCCTTCTATTTTTTTTTTGTTGCTACATTCAGTGATGATGTTATTTAAGGGGCTTTTTTGAGATTTGTTACATGTATTCCACAGTATTTAAAAATAAAATAATGCTTTTTAAAAATCAGAAGTTGTGAGAACACTCAAGAAAAGAACTTCCTTGGGAACAAAACTGCTTTATGCTGTGATTTGCCTTCCATATTCACCTAGTCTGCTGAAATTAGTATTATTTAGAGCTGTCTAGGGAAGACAATAGGACAGAATTGAATTTACACCACCTGAGGGCACTGTAATACTATTTACTTTAATTTTCAGGGCAAATACAAAAGTACATTCGGGAGTAAATTCAGGAATAGTTCTATGGATAAAACATTCTGCAATGACCAATTCAACTGACATAAATAATACTTTTAATTTGTATATGCTAATTGGATTAACAAGGGAATGATGTTGTTTCTTTTGCAGTTGAGGACGGAAGTGGATGAGCTCAACTGTGTTTTGCAAACCAGGATTTCTTACAACACATAATGGAAAACAGAAAGTTGTGTTAGATAAAGTAGTTAAAAAATACACTGGAATAACTCATTGAGAAATTATCCCATATTAAAGAAAAATGAAAGTAAAAAAGAGATTTTAAAAGCTTCATTTAAAGACAACTCTACCTTTAAAAGGTATGGTATGAACCCTGTACTGGGGACAGGAACAGATATGTAGTTATTTAAGAGACCTTAGCTCTTCCAATAAAACAGAAAAAGACAAGAATATCCTCTGTAACTAGTCCTGCTCATTTGTATGTCTTGTCTTTATAGATAGTTAATTATCTTGAAGCAGTGAGATGAGATTAATCTCTTGCAGAGACTTTTCTTCCTTGAAATCAGTCTAAGACATTATTTTATTACATTAAGATCATCAATATGAAATATATGTAGTTTACATTCCTGAAATCTGCCCAGGAAGTTAGTGTTTGCTCTAGTGAGAGACTGAACTACTTTGGAGAGGATATGTGCTGTGTTTCATAGCAAGTGTTTATTGAATGAAATAGATGTTTAGGCAGTTTTATTTCTAGCAGGTTTTTTAAGATGTGGTATTAGCAAACCCTTCCCAGTGATATTCTATCAGCATGGAATGTACTTTTTTTTCCATATGTACACTCTGTATGTAAAATCATGAGGCTTAACTTTACTTTCACACATTCTAATGTGGACTTTCTATCCTCTCATTTGCCAAATGACCAATACCTTTTTTTTTTCCTTTCTGGCATTAATTTTTGCTCATTTGACATCCAATTTGCCAAATGAATTATGACAGTAATCCTTTCTTCTGTGCTGTTGCTTCACTTTATTCCACACTATATATTCAGGTTTTCTGGGGTCATTCTTCTCCCCTGCTGCCCCTTGTTTTGGTAATGAAAGGTAAGATTTATTTATACTGATTAAAATAATTCTGAATGGTTTTATATTCATTTTAGCTCAGATAAACTGAATTGCAAAAAAATTAGTGTGTCTTGTAACCACTTATGCAGAACATAAGGACTTTTTAATCGTTGAGGGTATAGAAAAACTCCATATGAACTTACATTTGGAAGGAATAAAATTGCTAACAAAATCTGTCACTGGAACAGGGGTTAAAAGACTAAGAAGCAGTACTGATAAGATGTCATGTAAAGAAGGGTTCCAAAGGACCTTATCAAAGAGAGAAATTATATGGAAAGATATTTTAGTTGTTTCTTTCCAAACGCAAACATTTAGAAAATGTCTACTTCAATAGGAAAGATAATTAGAATGGCAAATTAGACATCTGTAAATGTGAAGAAGGCAAAAAACATCATGCATTTTGAAGATGAAACCCTTTTTTTCTGTAAAGGCAGTATTTCTCTTGAAGTACACGCATCCTAATTATCCACAGAATAGCCAGGCAGAGATGTGCATAGTGCTTGCCTGTCAGTGCAGTTAATGCAGAAGAGGAAATGTCTCACTCAGGGTATGCACACCCAGCAGAACAGAGGGGAGAGCCCTGTGCTATCAAAGGTTCCCCTTGTCAAGGGCTGGAAGCCTGCCCATCCCCTCAGGCCAGCTCTAGCCAGAGTCCCATGATGGTGTTAATGCCACATCAGGTCAGTGAGAGCTGCTTGCTATCATTTATCCAGTTGCATGATGTGGTGAATTTTTTCCATGCATAAAGAAGCTTACTTTGTGCTGGACCTCAGTGTTACCCTGACTGTTCTGACTCTTCTTTTCAGCCTGTGCTTTTTGAATTTCCCTATGATTATAGAGGAAAATTATGTACTGGGGTGTAATACTTCTGGTAGAGAAGTCACCAAGATCAGAGCAGATATCTTTGTGCACTACCTTTCACTATGGAAATTCCTAGTCAGTCCACCCTGCATCCTTGCCTGAGAAAGCCTTGTCTCCTCTCTCCACACTCTTCCTTTGCTTTTCTCTCCAAAGCACCGAGTGACAGAGGTGTTGTGGGATTTCACACACAGGATGTCTCAGGCAGTCGAAGTTTATCTGCAAGATTTCTGCCTACACTCTGTGCAGTTTCTGCTGTTTTGAATCTGAAAGACTTTTAGCAAACTTCTATCTGCAGTTTCACAGTCCCTGGCTCTCCAGGCTGGTGACCAGCTGTGTGAACCCTTCTGGAGTGCAGCAACTGCAGCGTTCCCCCAGCACGAGGAGAAGGTGGTGGCACTGGTCCTTCTGTGTATCTTTACCACTTCACTTCACCCCCTCTTTGCCCTGATTTAATGGGACTCACTTTTGGTGATAGAATTTAATGGCATTTGGATCAGTATTAGCCTTCATTTAATGGGCTGCAAGATATACTAATTTTTTATTTAGGGCTGCAATAGATACCATTGTTTAAAAATTAACCCTGAACAATCTGAAGCATACACGAACGTGTATCTGTGACATTTGTGCTGGGAATAAGAGAGTCACTGAACTGAGAAGTGATTGTTCTTTTTTCATGGAGCTTTGTGTATGATGAAGTGACATATGGCTTGGTTTATACAGGACCTAAAACTCTCTTATAGTAGTATCTCAGAACATTTTATTTTCTTCTCATAAATTTTCAGCAATAGATGTTCTATTTCAGTACAAATACAAAACCAGAATTTATTAGGTAAAAACTAATTCAGATGGGCAAGAGAGTACATAAAAGATGTTATGCCATCAGAAAAATCCAATCACAGGCAATTATGAGCTCCATTGACACTAGAGGAACAAGGTATGTGGATGATAATTTCTGGTGCATCTCAAAAGGAAGTACTCCATGTTCATTAAAGCACCTGCAAGTGTATTCAGTTTGCAGAAATGGAACTTATGTTCGGATCAGCCCTACTTGGGGAAACTATATACAGAGAGACTGAAAATTATTATTTACTGATAGGACAGGAGAAATAGAAAAGCCCCTTTAATTTTTCATATTTCAGACTCATTTTTTCAAAGTGAGAAGAAAGAGGTAGGAATGTTTTATGTAAGCTCTTGAATACTCTTAATAATATCCAAAATTGCTATTTAGAGCAGAAGCACATATTAAGTCATGTAGGATCAAGTCAGGGTCAGCTCTTGAAATCCATATTTGCGATTAACTTTCAGTAATACCTCAGTTCTTACTATTCTGTTAAATTCCATCAATTGAATTAGAGATTTGGTGACGTGTTTAAGCAACAAACTGACATATTCTGCCAGCAAAATGATACAGCACATATAGTTCTTTATGTCAGCAATGTGCAGTCAAGCCTCTTCACCAGCTACCTGGGCTACAGGAGTTGTTTTGGATAAAGATAGATTCAGTTGTTGCTATGAAGGAAAAAACTTGACTGTTTTTGTTTCTGTTGATGCTGAATTACAGTTATTAATATTGTAATTATATTTAGTAGGTTTCAGAACATTTTTCAATCATCAGCTGATCTAAGGAAGAAAGACTACTTCTCAGAAGTTGAGCTAAAAGAAATGTATTTTGGGGCTAGAAATTAGCAGCAGAACTTCACTAATTATGACATGTATATAATGAGAGCCCGTGTGTATTGCACATATCACTGCAGCCAAACGTAGGTTATCTTTACATCAATCATTATAAAGGCCTCTGAATAAGTGAAATATTCAGAACATTTATTTTCATTTATTGACTATCTGAGATAGTCAGGTTGGTTAAGAAAAAAAATAACTGCTTTGCAAAGAGACAGAGGGATCTAATCTTGTGCAGCTAGAGGAAAGGAGTCCCTAGGTCTGGTTTTTGCTCCTGCTAGCTCCGTGTGTTGCTTTATCTGTTGGTCTCTCAAGGTCTGTAGAGAAAAGTTCTTCCATGAAGAATTCCTTGGGAACCATCCAGTGAGAAGGATCAGTATAATGTCAAACATCATACTGTTTTGATTTCAACATTTACAGTCCCTTTTCCCAAATTCCTGTAAGCTCTCTGGCTCACCATGAGCATCTCCCTCTCACCAGGTAGCCTTTCTTTTTAAAGTGCTGAAAGTGTGGGAGTTTCCAAGCAAACGCTGATTTTTTTCCTGATGGAGTAGGGCTGGGCTGAGGGGTATTTCAGCACTGCTGGCTGCTGCAGCGGGGGGGAAACCTGCTGCTTCTACAGCTGGGTTCTACTACAGATAAAGACACAGCTGCACTGAGAGAGAGGCAGTGGGCAGAGAGGGGCAGAGGTTGCTCTAAGAGATATTCTTGCTAATCCCTGTTCCCACTTTCACTCTGCAGCACTAAACTTTCCTCTGACATTTTTTTTCCTCAATTATTATTGGAGAGCAGAAGGAGGGGAGTTTGTTTGCACTTTGGTTGGAGAGAGCAAACATCTCCTTTTAGTCCTGAATATTATTTACAGATTTGAAACTCCAATATTATATGAAATTTTTTTTGCTACTGAACGAAGTAATGAATGGATTCAGAGCATTTGAAAACGGGTCACTCTCATCCAGTTCCTCTGCTCCTGCCAGATGGGATCCCTTCTGTCGTCCCTTGGACTCCATCCCGCCCTGGCAATTCAGGCTTCTGGCAGCAGTAATGTTGGTGGTGACCTCCCTGTCGCTTGCTGAGAACCTGGCTGTAATCCTGGTAACTTTTAAGTTCAAGCAATTGAGACAACCTGTCAATTATATTATAGTCAATTTGTCTGTGGCTGATTTCCTGGTCTCACTGACTGATGGTACCGTCAGCTTTTTAACAAATCTAAAAGGTTATTTTTTTATGGGATACTGGGCTTGCGTATTGGAAGGATTTGCTGTCACATTTTTTGGTAAGCTTGATTTTGCTTGTAGTTTTATGTTCTTTTCCTTCAACTTCCTTCAATGTATTCTACTGCAGCTTCCCAAGTCACTGACTTTGCATGCCTTTGAATTCACTGGTATTTTCCCCTGTTACATATATTCCGTAGTGGAGAGTGAAAAATATATCTCTCTATACCTGTCGTATGAATGGCCTGTCTCATGTGTGCTGATCATTGAATATATTCCATAGGATGAGGAAAAGCTTGTCAATAGAATAGCAGTGTTGTGGGGCTTATGGTAAAACAATTTCAGGAAAAAAATCCTTATGTGTAGCTATATTCAATATTTGTATTTAGGTATGTGCATATATGGATAAATAAGAGAGAGAAAAAGAGTGAATGTCTGCCCATAAATGTGGAAAATCTCAGGGCATGGAACATCTTATGTTCTCTATCCTTCAGGGGCTCTGAGGAGCAGGGACTTATCTGTAACAGTCAGTCCACACACCTACGTCTTTTTGTGATTTTTTTTCATGGCTTTGTTCACTTACTACAAAAAAATATTAGAAGTACTCTAAGAGGAAATATCCTCAATACACACAGTACCCCGTGTAAATACACCTCTGCAGAATAAATGTGTTATTAGTTTAAAATGGGGCATCTACTCACTTGAGACAGACATGCATTCCTGTACTCTGTCCCTGTTTCTGAAGCTGCATGAAGACAGTCAGTAATGCTTGTTCCTGCTCTAAATCACACACAGTGCTGATCCTCAGCCTGAAAAGGACTCCCACACCTGCTCTCTGCCTGTTTTAGCTAGACAGAGGGAATGTCACTGAGGGACAATGCTTCTTCATCAGTTTGTGCCGTGTAAGCTGTGTCCTATGGAAAAAGATCAGGCTATTCTGAGATTTTGGTGTCCCACCAAGTAATATGTGCCTAAATTGATAATTTGATGTTGTGGAGAGCTCTCTGCAGGTTTCAGTTTTCTGACAGCCTGAAATAATTTTTTGAAAGATAATATTTTGAAGATTTTAGCTAATTAATTTGGATGCTACACATAATTTGCAGCTTTTCAGAGAAGAACCTAATGAAAAGTGTGAGTCCTAGTCACTTGACTGGCCTGATAAGCTGCTTAGTTTTGTAGCCCTTATACTGTAGACTGGACAAACGTGAAATTCTTATGCTCTTCATTAATATTAGAATAATGCACATAAATTGCCCATCCTTTCACAACTTGTGTTGATAGAAAGGATGTCTGATGTTGTGGGTAGTCAAAGAGGGTAACTGGTTGCCCACAGTGGTTGTGGAGACTCTGTCTCCAAAGATCCCAAAGTCCAGCTGGACTGGGTCCTGAACAACCTGCTAGATAGACAGTGCTTGAGGGGGAATGATGACCTCCAGAGATGCTTTTCAGAATAAACCATTCAGGGTTTCTGTAGTTTGGGATGATGTTTGCATTTCAGTGATCTACCCCGATTTGATGCTGTGTTCTCTTGCTGCAGGCATTGTAGCTCTCTGGTCTCTTGCTCTGTTGGCTTTTGAGCGGTACTTTGTGATTTGCCGCCCGCTGAGAAACACGCGCTTGAGGGGGAAGCATGCAGCTCTAGGTATTGTCTTTGTGTGGAGTTTTTCCTTCATTTGGACCATTCCACCCGTAACTGGTTGGAGCAGTTACACCACCAGTAAGATTGGAACTACTTGTGAGCCTAACTGGTAAGGCCACTCTCACGGAGTATGGTAAAAAAATGAAACTTGCAGCTCAGGATGCCTCAGGGCCAGAAATTTAAAGGAAAGGGTTAAAGATGATGTAAATCTCTGAAAAAAAAACAGATGTAAAGAAAGTTGTAATAAAACTGATCAAAATTTTCCATGATCAGTTTCTAAACCAAAAATTTCTAAAGGGTGGAGCCTCCATCTCTAATGGAAATAATCACCCTAGACCTTACGCTTTTTGTCAGGAGTCAAAGGACAAAGAGATAGATTTTTTCAGAAGACTGGACAAAGCTCTGAGCAAGCTGGTCTGACCCCATAGCTGGCTCTACTTGGAGCAGGAGGTTGGATTACACATCCCTTCCAACCTAATCAGCCCTGCAGTTCTTTTGTACTGGACCTATAGTACTGACCTATGGTTGTAGGATCCTGTCCCAGCCCCTGGGCAGGGAGATGGCCCAGTGCTCCATCTGGTGATATGAGTAGAACTGCAAAGGGACAGTTGAATAAAAAGCATTTGACAAAAATACTAGTGACATCTTTGCAAAGAAAGATTGATATTTCAAGAAAATAATAGGAACACGTAGTAATAATACATGCCCAAGATATTTTGTATTTTCTACAGGTACTCAGGAGCTTATGCTGACCGTACATACATTATTACATTCTTCACCACCTGTTTTATAGTACCTTTATTTGTGATTTTGGTATCCTATGGAAAATTGATGCAGAAGCTAAAAAAGGTAAGAAGAAGCACTCATAAGTAAAATTTTAAAATGTGTATACCTGCAAAAGTTTGGAATTACTGTGTTTGATTTTCTATAAAGATCAGACGTAAGCAGATCAGATTCGCAGGCAGCAAAGACAGTTACATCCCTTGTTATATAACTATCTTTACACACAGAAATTCATGCTGTGGTTAGAAATGATGTTTTAAAGTGTGGAGTGCAGATCACTTATTAGTATATCTCATTAGTCAAACATCATACAAATGAAAGAATGTCTACCTCTAATAAACAGAGTGATCCTGCTTTATTCACAACTGTGCTTCAATTCAATGACATTTCATTAGACTCAAACCAGGCAAATTAGAATGCAGCTTAAAATGACTGCAATTGTAAATTTCAAGAGTGCTGTCTACTACTTAGTAGTGCTCTCAAAATAAGATGTAGCCTTTGTAAATAATGCAATGCTGTTTAATAAACAAAATATTAATAAGAAATATTAAAAAAACTTGAGAAATGCTTTTGAATTTTCTTTGATACTTGTGTTGACCTGATCCAAAGGAGAAGCTGCAAAAAGTGACAAAGAATACAATAGGAAAATTCCTATTTGGTACAGGATTTGGGGACAAGATTTTGGGAAAATATTGATCTTTCTATTTACTGCAAAGCTCTGAAAAGCCAGTACCTGCAACATGTTCCATAAATCTATAATGAATTGGCATATGATTCTATCTCACAACTAAATTAATTCTCAAACATCTGATTACAGTGAACGGAGAGAGATCCAAGCACCAGAACTAGTGTCTTGATGTCCCCAACCCTCTCTCTGCATGCATTTTGTCCCATGCTTGTCACAGTGTAGGCTTGTTCCTGAGTGGAATAGTCTGCCAGTCCCTGAGTCCCAGTGACCCCAGCTTTACAATGCCAATTGTAGCTTTCACTGCATACAACAAAATTGATGAAAGAAATTAATCTTCAGGAAAATATCAAATTAGCAGTATACATTAGAGGTAAATTATTATGGCAGCATTCCTGTGTTTGTAAGATAAAGCACCAGTATGTTTTTCTTTGTCAGTATTTAAATAGAAAGAAAAAACTGTATGTGACAAAAAAGACCAGGCTGATATGAGACAAAGATGAAACAGTTGAAAGTGGAAGGTCACTGGTTGGACTTATTGTTTGTTTTCTAGAATCTTTTCTCTTTTCTTAAAAGGTGTCAGAGGCACAAGGCAGGCTGGGAGCTACCAGGAGACCTGAAAGACGAGTGACTAGAATGGTCATTTTTATGATCATTGCCTTTCTCATCTGCTGGATGCCATACGCTACCTTTTCTATCCTAGTCACTGCACATCCCTCCATTGAGCTGGATCCTTTTCTGGCAGCAATTCCTGCTTTCTTTTCCAAAACAGCTACGGTTTATAATCCAATTATTTATGTCTTTATGAACAAACAGGTACTGTATGCTCTCAGAGTGTCTCTAACACTCATACTTTGCTATTTTGTCTTACTTTATAATGAATTATTTCTACCTACCTATGTGTTAGCTAAACAAGCATTACAATATCCAGCATTTAGAATGAAAAAATAATCTGCCTGATGGAAGATAGTGTAAACCTCTGAGCATTATTGAAATATAAATGTTCATAATTATTAGGTTTAGATATAAAGGAAAATCATCCCTTAGGGAACATGAGCTAGTTTCCTGTATGAAAATTATGTTTTCAAGACTGTCACAGTATATTTCAATAATTCTTTAGGAATGCAACAGCAGTAAGTTGATCTTGAGGTGGGGTGCATTTTTTTGAAGGTTGAATTTGTCTTGGGGAAATGAGGCATTTGTGGTTTATGTGCAGGGGGGTAGAAGTATTGCACATGCCCATTTAACAGGGACCTTTCTTCTTTGGGATGAGGGCAGAGGATTGGATGCAGAAAAAAAGAATTGACATGGGCATGAGCCAGGGTGCTGTGTGCTCACAGTGATAACAAGCATGATAATAAACATGGGCAGATTTCTGCAATGAATGCAGCAACAGAGAGTGGTAGCATCAAGCACATAAATTAAATAAAGAAAAAGAGTTAAGTGACTGTTGAATAAGGAACGTTTACTTTATTTATTCAGTCCTGCAGAGAGAGCCATTGCTTATCTTACGTTCTGTGTATACACCCTGATCTCCCACATGAAGATGTGTGCTACACTTTACCCTGTTTGTGGATGTGAATGACAAAAACCCATCTTTGACTAGCCAGGAATTTAGTATATGAAAGCATGAGTCTGGAGAAATGACCAATTATGTCCATTAGATATGATTAGCTAGAAGCAGAAAAGAAAAATTATTTTTGGATTAAGATTGGTTTTTTTCAGAACTGTTAATTTTTAGGTTTAACATTCTTCATGGTGGCAAAGGCAAATATATTTATGGGGTTATTTCTTTTTATTCCCAACTGATTAATGAGAGAATTCCCAAGACTTTTAGCTAATGTGCCAACTGATTTATAGAACTGTTTTTAAATTTCTTATGTGTTTTGATTGATCTCCTGTTTTTTCAACTTTTTAGTTCAGGGAGTGTCTGATTCAAACGTTCAGTTGCAGTGCTGTAGGAACTGCGGAGTCCAACATGAACCTGACTTCAGAGAGAGCAGTGCTCACCCAGGACAGAAGAGGCAGCAAGCTGTCCCCCATGGCAGTTCACAGCACCATTTCTAAGAGGAAAACTGGAGATGAACAAAGAAGCCAACAATCTTTGGCTCTGTTGACAACTTCAGAAAACAAAATGTGTCCCATGTAGAGTGGGAGATGGGACCATTAATGCAATGCTACAGTGTATTTCATTGTTACAATCACCTAATACAAAGATATGTTGTCCCTGGGGACATTATGGTCCTGTGGACATCAGCTTTTGAGATCCCAGGCCCCTCAGTGTGTGTAAGAGCTTCTTGGCTCTACGGGTGCAGTCAAACACCCAGCTGTAAGGTGAGTCCCTTCCTCCACTGCATTCCTCTTCCCAGTCCACAGTCAACCTGCAGCAGGTAGTGGCACCACACTGCTGTGCCTCTCTCCCTCCAATTCTTAAGTCCTGGTTTCTGCTTAAGTCACATCCTCACTGCTTAAACTGGGCTGCTGATTCCAGAATAAATTATTAACTTGTTATTACACCTCTGCTTTCAGAAGCAAGGACTATAACACAAATGCTGCTTCTGTAAACAGTGAAAACTAATGGAAATTACCAGCTGTTCGTGGCTATATTCCATCTCATATTTAATTCACACAGTGAAGTGCAGCAATGTACTTAGCTTTAGTGGAATGTCACGTGCATATGAAAAGCCAAACCAGGTTATGAGTGTAATAAAGACAGACTTCTGTTTTACACAGTGTTTGGGATCATTGTATGAAATGTTGCTAAGAACTAAGCTTCTGCTAAGGCACATTGGAATTTTAATCCCATATAAAATCTATCTTTAATTGAAAGCATTTTAGGAGAAAAGGCAAAGGCTGACTGTATTTAAATGCTTTAGAGTGGAAAATCATTATTTCTAGATAAGACATTAGTACAATGCCAGTTGAAACAAATGTCGTTCCATAGTGGTATAGAGAAGCTACACTAGCTCCACCCTGCACAGGCTTTAGCTAGAGAAATGTGATATGGAATGGATCATCCATGGTTCAGTTTTACTTTGAAAATAAAATTATTTTGCACAGAATAAAGGAATTTTGTTTCTATCAGATTTTTTTCTGCTTTCTGTTAAGTTAATGTTTTAAAAACTTTATTGCCTTGAAAAAGAGTGTGACTACCTGACATATCTGTGGTGAAAGCTAGTCCCTGAGCAGTACCTTGCTGACTTGGAAGTCAAGAACCATTCCTGCAGCAGCTGGAGATACTGGAGGATCAGGAAAAAGTGACACAGACATACAGCACAAAGCATAACCCTGGTAAATTGCAGAGACTGGTTTCTGTATGATTCCCCTGTTCATGGGGAGGAAAGCTGTAGCTGCCTGCCGGGGTGGAGGGACAGGCAGGGGACCGTGTCCCTGAGCCACTCTGGCCTTGGCTGGGCTGCGTGCCTTCTGTTGCTGCTGGTTGCCCTCAGCACTCACACCCACAGGCAGTCATGCTCTTTGTTGTGCATCTTACAAAAGCGCTTTGGACCTTTTCTACACGGTGTGCCTTGCAGGAGAGGAGAGGTTAGGAAGCATTGGATCTTTTTCTGTTTTCTGATTAGGAGGTTGTTCAGATTCCATTGCCCTGATTTCATTTTGGGATGGTAAGATCCAAAGAGAGAATGAAATAAAATCATGAGCTGGACATGTGAGAGCTCACTGCAAAAGACTGTACAGTCTTCTATTCATCTCACAAAATTTCGTGCAGTGACTGCCTTTTACAGTGTAATTTTGGCTTGCACTTTTGCAGGGCTCAATCTTAAACCCAAATGCTGATCCTTATTCTTACAGGCACATTCCTTACCAGTAATCCTGTGTTACCTGTAGCAGAACAATGAACAGACATATATGCCTTTTTAAAATGTTTTGGAAATACTGTGAGATAGGAAGAGTATGGTATTCAGTGATTAATTGTATGCACCTTTTTGTGCTCATTAGTCCGTTAAAACAGTCAGATATGACTTGAAAGTGAAAATTCTTGCATTTAAGACTCAGACTTTCTCTTTCAAGGATATATTGACCTAGGTTAATCACAAGTTAATGGTATTACATATATTAAATCATGAGGAATTGGCAGAAGTGCTAGTTTTTAATTAAAAGCAACAGAATTATTTTTTCTCCTCAGAAGGTGAGGATATGCAAAGTATAGCTCTGTAGTATAAAATAAAGCAACAAAATTTAAGCAATTGCAAAGAAAATAACAGTGTAAAATGCATGGAAATGATGTAAAGATGCATGGAAAACAGTAGGAAACAGCAAGCTGTCTCTATGAGATGTTCTCATCTTTAATAGAAACAAGGAATAATAGAATCAACAGATATTTTAATCTTAAAATGTCTTCAGTAATGATTTTCAGGAGGAGGAGGGTACCTTTTTGATTACTTACTGGTCAGAGAGTACATTTTAAAATGCGTGAACACCTTGACACATTGTCATAGTGGGCCAACTAGAACAGTATCAGCCTGGGAGCAAAATATTGCAGGGTTTCCAGGAGCTGGCTTTTAAGTCTTTTAGTGTAACACAATAAAAAATTTTTAGAGCTACAAACAAAACTAGGGGCAAGGGAGGGGGCTCTCTTTTTTTCAGAATATGTGCCAAGAACATGACATGAACGTTTTACCATATACAAAAAGTAATTTAGACAATGGATGGTTTTAAGACTTTAAAATTTCATGAATGAAAGGTGTGAACACTGCAGAAGTCAGCTCGCTTACACTTGATTGGGAGCTAATAAACAGCATCTTGTATCCTTGAATTTTCATTTTGTCACAAAGAGTATGCTCAGAAATCACATTCCTTAAAAAAAAAGTTTTATACATTGTCCATTGTTTGCAACCTAGCAATGTAACACTACCCCACTTTCTGCTTTGTGATCATTGCATTTTAATGATGTAACCTGGAGAAAGATACTGCCCTTTCCACAAACCTTCCATGGGATGGGAGGACAATTGCTTTGTGTTTTTTCTTTAAAATGTCAGCAATACTTCATTGAATCTACTTGTTTTTAATGGAAATAGCTTTATTTTTTTCTCTTTTTTATTTTCTCTTTTTTTTTTAATATAAATGATAGTTGCCGTAAGAGTTACTGTTGTGTTCTGAGGTCATGTTGGTTCCTTTGGGATAACAGTAAGAAAGGCACCAATACTGAAGCCTAGCTAAAGGATTCACTGAGTGAAAACCAGAAATCATGGAAAAGAAACAGCAATCTTAGGACCCTTCTGGTGCTAGAAACCTCATGTTTCAGCATGAAATGAGACTCTCCTTTTAGATCATTACATGCTACCCTGCCCCTATGATGATTCCAACCTCCTTCTTGACAACTTTAGGGTATGTCCAAGTGAACAAAGTCACCCATCTTGTGCCTGCACAATGCTGGGCTCTCCAGCTGGCACACCACGGTTCTTTCTCACTAGCAATGAGCCCACACAGGTGTGCTCCTAAGGCAAGTGTATCCTGACCTCATGGCATGTGCACAGGGTATGGAGTGGTCACTCAAGCTAATGAACAGGTCTGTACAGCTCTTTAAACTCTGCTCAGGTTCTGTCTGGATTCACCATCTCCTCGTTACCAGATCTTCTGCTGTGGCCCACCAGAGCTGCTCTGCATTTATTGTTGTGTCAGTTCTTTCTTGTGGAAAAACTAACAAACAAACAAACCTGTTCCTAAAGCTGTATATTTTTGAGGAAAAAAACCCCAGACAAACAAGTGGATTTGGGAATGGGGAAAAATACCCAAAATAGTGCTCAAAAATCATTTCAGTAAGAGATAAAATGCTGAGGTTTAAAAGTAGATTGTCCAAGCTATTTTTCATAGTCTCTAATCTAGAGAAAGAATACGTTTTGAAATGTTGTAAGATCAGCTCACCTCAGCACCCACTAGCAGGGATGAAGGTGGAAGCTTAGACACTGAATGTAGTGTTGGTACACTTTACAAAATGTTCATGTTCTTGCTCTGGCAGGAAACAACACAGCTTCCCTGGGGATTTCTTATTGCTTTTTGAAGATACAAATGTCTTAATATACAGACCTTGTTTCTCCTAAACCCACATGTGCTGCAGAGCACTGCTGGAGGAGATACTACCTGTTCAAAGTGCAAGGGCATGGAGAGGGGCAGAGATTGTTATTATTGAAGATCAGTTCTACCAGAAGTTCACCATAAACCAGATCACTCCAGCATAGCTCTGATGCTGATTAACTTCTAAATCATCTGTTTGTATCTCATTATACACATGTTGCTCCTTTAGCAAATAGTTCCGCCTTGGGTTTTGGTAAAAATGCATTTAACCACGTATCTGAGTTTCTTTCACTGTTGATTAATAAGACCTTGCCCTTACCCACACTGAACCTTTATTGCCAAGGGCTCTGAAAGCCAAAATGCAACTAGCAATCAAACCAAGTTTGAGAAACACATTTCTGTTTCTGATTTTGGATGAGATATTAATTCCTGCTTTTTCTTTGTTTCCTGCTTTCTCTTCCATTCATTTCGTCGCTGGGTGCAGAGCAACACCTCCAAAATAAAACACTTCTAATATTCCCCCTCTGGTTACTCTTACCTGCAGAGCTGACATCCCACTCAGAGGAGACCCTTCCCCCAAGAAATGCACTTGCAAAGGAGGGAAGGGTTGGACAGTGAGATGAGGTCTAAGCCTCAGCAGGTTCAGCATTCACATATGTTTAGAGTGTTCATGATATTTCTGCACCACTATTCCAGCCTGAGTGTTCCCACAGACATACACAGGACAGACATATTTGACATATTTGTTCACAGTCGAGCTAGAGGAATAATATACATATTATATGGCTAGAACATTTCTGTTTAATTAGGACCTCAGTGAAAGTGATTATCCAAGAAAACAGAGTCATGAACATTAACAATAATTCTCATCTTAATTATTGAGAAATGTAATTTCAAATGATTGGTGAAGAGAAGATTCCTAGAAAATTTATGATAATATTCTTTATTATAATACTTAGTATAATAGATTGTACTATTTTTTCTCTTTATTACATTATATTAAAGTCTCGTTCCTTTTCTATGTTACAAATAGTTAAAAATCTGTAAGAGAATTTAAGGGCCTTTCAGCAATTTGGCACACCAGTTTTATCTTAACTATTATCTAGCTGCATCAAGATATTAATGTAGTCATCTCTCTTTAGTCTCAATGAATTACTATAAAAATGTCAAACAATTAGATTATATTGGCCAACACAGCCCTGTTTGATTAAGTACAGATGTAGGCCATGTCCCTTGAATCACAATGATGAAGAAACAGAAAGGTTTGTGGAATTCCAGTGCAAATTTATTTCATTTGAGATTCTAATGCCAGTACTTGCAATAGTAACGCAAGTACAAAAAATGCTAAAAAGGTATTTTCAGATGGAATAAAAGTCAATGTCATTCAGGAGAAATACCAATGGAACTCTGTTGGAGGAGACAAAACCAAAAACTATAAAACAGGACAGAAGCCAGTGCGCTGGTGCAAACAGATGCTGCCCAAGGGCACAGATGTGACTGTACCAAAGGAGCAAAATGAGCATTTCTTTTACTTACGGGAATAGTAGTGCTTAAATTCTGTCTCTGCTAGACCAGAAAATGTAGTATATGCTTTTGTGTCAGGAAGACAACCAGAGTATAAATACTTGATAGCGATATCTGGTTAGAAATACCTCCATGTTGGCTTCTGTGCCATTCTGGTGGTCACTAGGACTGTGCCTTCCTTTTTCTGCATACACAAACTGTGGATGCACAGTTGCACATGCAGGCCTGTCATGGAGTGGCAAGGGACAAAGCCTTACAGATGAAATACCTCTCAATTTTCTGGTGCCCACACAGATCACATGTGATGAACAGCTGAAGTTATGCTGTTGTAACTTAAAGGCTGGAAACAGCTTCTGTTCCATTTGTGATAAAAATTCAGAAGATGGTTACGTCAGTCATGTTTTGCTGCAGCAGACACACCATAAGCAAAGCATGCTGGCACTGTATCTCCACGGTGAAGTCTCAGCAGAAGAAGTCTGTTCTCACTCTGTGCCTGCACATCTGTATCCATGTGTATCTGAGCTTCTTGGGCAGCAGTGCAGGAGAAACCATGCACCTGTATTATCTATGACCAGTAAATATTTCAGGGCACATAAGCGTGACTTCAGTTCTAGCTTGACCACATCCTTAAAAGCCATGCTGATAACTATCTGTCACTGCATCCACATGAAGACACTGCATTTGGAAGCCTGAATTAATACCCAAGAGGGAATTTAAGAAGTTCTTCCGGGTGACTTTACAGTGATGGGCTGGTCTTTCACCCACACACAAGAGAAGAAAAGATTTACACTCATACAGTGGCTGAACTCCCACTGATACCCTATTTTGGGAGAGCTTCCAGGTCAGATGGTGCTGAAGCACAGGTTGGAAGGCTTACAAGGTTGTAACATCACTAAATTAGTGTTCAAACTCAAGATGATTGGTCTTAAATAATTATGGGAACGATCTGTACACCACACTCAACTCTGCTCTGATTTCCCTGCCTACAAACACCTACAGCAGCAGCTGCTCTGTTTTGGCATCAGCTCCCCTGTGTCCCTTTGCAAAGCAGGGACTGCAGCCTTGCTGACAGCCCAGCCAAAGCAGCTCTGCAGAGAGAGACACATGTGTGACATGAAATCCCTGAATGACTGCTTAAGGCAGTAAAATTCTGAAGAGGTTACACCAGGGACTAATGACAGAGCTTCTCTTTTTTTTTTTTTGTTTTATCATTTTGTAGCAAACTTGCTGCAGCTCTTTACTGCAGAGCATTTAGAACCACACACTTTTCTTGGACAGCTATGTACAACTCAAATTATGTTCTTGTCCTAGAATATCATCAATAAATTCACCATGATTTTTTCCTTCTCACATTTTTCAGATTACATAAATTTTAGCTGACCAATTCTTTTCATGCTAAAATATATTATGAAATGTCGTTTCTGTTATAAAAGCTAATTGATAGTGTGATTTGTTATGTTGCTGAGACATAATTCAGAAAGTTATTTTAAAGCCCTTGATACATGGAATAGCACTAACTGCTTAATATTTCTTGTATGAATGAATACAGTGCATGGGAATGATGTAGTGCCACGTAGATGAAATATTTTCAGAAGCTCTTATTCTTGTTGTTTGGGCTTGTGCCAACGTCATTTGACGAGAGAGCTCATATGTCTTAAGGTGTATCTACTGTAATTTATTTCTGGGTCATTAGTTGGTAGGATTTTTTTTCCTCCAGGTTGCTGAACACTATATAATATTGTAAAAATTAAGAGCTCATAGTCAAATAAATGAATACTTAAGAATACTCAAAAAATCAGATAAGTATTTTTAATTCCAAAATACTTAAATTTAATTTTTTTTCATTAAAACAATTTATTGCTTAATATAATAAAAATATTTTCTCATTTTTGTGAAAGTCCAGATGGAGTACTGCATCTAGTTCAAGAGTCCCCAGCATAAGAGTGAGTCCAGAGGAGGCCACAGAGGTGTTCTGAGGGCTGGAGCCCCTCTGGAGCCAGGCTGGGACACCTGGGGGTGCTCACCTGGAGAGGAGAAGCTCCAGGGAGAGCTCAGAGCCCCTGCCAGGGCCTAAAGGGGCTCCAGAAGAGCTGGAGAGGGACTGGGGACAAGAGATGGAGGGACAGGACACAGGGAATGGCTCCCACTGCCAGAGGGCAGGGCTGGATGGGAGATTGGGAAGGAATTATATTGGGAATGTTATTAAGGAAAACACAGGAAAATAAAGCAAAAATTATTAACATTTATTAACAATTATTAACATTTATTATCCATTTTAACACTAACTTGTTTTCTAATTAAACTACAACTACCTCCATATAAGAAGATCAGTTCATTCAGAATAAGGTCACTTGGTAAATTTTTTGGTGATGTTCCTGATGAATCGTCCATGTGAAAATAAAATACATCAAGGAAATGTTTTTCCAAATGGAAGCACTGACTGATACGTTCCAGTTCCATTCATGGATCAAGGCTGAAAAATACTAGCTAGTGTGTATATATATACACTTTTCTTTAAAATATGTTGGTAGTTACTAAGTTTTTAAAGGATTCACCAAGTTAAAAAAAGCTTAGAACTGAAATTTCTGAAATATATATTCTATTTTCCTGATAATTATTCTAATTCCAAACTGTTTACATCTGAAACAGGAATCAGCAATATATTTCTTAATCTCACCTCTCCTTAGGTCAGTGTGGGTATACTAGCATGAAAGGATTGACGCAAATTACATCGGAATTATGTTGGGTAAACCATAGAGCACACAATTAAAAACTGATGGATGGGTTGCAGGAAGATCTGAGGAAGCACAAGAAGTCTGCTCTTCTATTTTGTCTGCAGGAGAGCTGTGAGAATCTGCTTCCACTATAAAAATATATTTAAAAATCATTGTTATTTCTGAATATGAACTAAACATAAGAATGCTGTAAGTGCCATCATTTAAAACATCTTCTTTTGATTAATACTTGTGGTCATTTTATTTTTTTTTAAATATTAACAACTGTAACTATATTGAAGAAGCACTTTCTGAAAAAGAAAAACAGAAACTAGGGAATATTTCTGATCTGAGTTCTTTCTCTCTTCAATTCTACGACAGTGCAAGCTACAAGTAAAATTTATTTTATTAAATCTTATTTTAAAAGATAAGTCTTGTACGTTGAAAAGTAGGAGTACAGTTTTACAGATAGTATGTTAGAAATTGTTTCACTCAGAAGTTCTTCCCTGCTCTCCAACAAGATGCCAGCTATTTCTTATGTCTAGAATGCCCTGTACAATGTAGACTGTCTAAAATCACTGCAGATCCTACTGATCTTTTTGCAGTTTATAACCCATACAATTTATATTGTTTATGTTGTGCTCCTGATGTACCTTGTTACACTACTTTAAGAAGTAGTGTAACAAGGTACATCAGGAGCACAACATAAAACACTACTTTATTTGTTCAGTGGAGAAGAAATTTTAGCTTTTGGTCAGCTATGTCAAAGCCTCCTCAAAATTTTATTTATATAAAATACAGCTACTCCAGGTATGATATTGTACCAGTGGTCTTCCAACTCTCAGCTCTTTTAAGACATTTCAGAGAAAATTGTAATAGCTCATCTATAAAGTTTCACTTATACCCATGAACTACCTATCCAAAGGTTTTAGTTACTGTTTATAGCCAGTCTTTCATACTAAGCCTTTTAATTCTTACTTTTAATGGAATCCCTCTTCCTGTGATTTCTGCTTTTCTGAAGAACATGAACTGTCTGCCCAGTTGTTTTACCAAAGCTCAGCAAATCTGGAAAGAAATGTTAGTTTCTGTGAGTTTTTAAGAAAAGTTTGAAAAACAAGAAAATATCAATCATACAGCCTGGTGCTTTCACATTTAAAACTCAATGAAAAAGAATACCATTACAGATTTAAGCAATGTATCTGTGCAAATGTAAGTTAAATCCAGGGGATTTTTTTGCACATAGTTTATGTCACTACAGATGGCCATGACCTAGGGCACTGCTTCTCACCATATAAATCCTCTTCTTACTATATGACTATAAACAAACACCCCACCATATCTGCTTTAAGTAGGTTACTGTTCTGTATGAAAGATCAACCTGTCAACCACACGGTGGCTCCTGCGTGCACTTCACCTCCTTTGGAAACTCCAGGCAGACTTTGGTGAGGAGCAAAGAAAGAAGAGGCAGGAGACAGGCAGATACACACAGTCCCTGAGCGCACACACAAGTGCCTGAAGCAATGCACACACAGGCTGAGACAAACACAGATCACAAACACAAAACACAAACACAAAACACAAACACTTACTCTCAAACAAGGTCTCCAGCCTTTCTGCATGCTCCTCCAGGCTCGTGTACCACTGGGTGGCTATTACAGAGCCCACACCTGTAAGGCTCAGAAGCATTGCTGTCTCTGTCGGTCTCTCTAGAGCAATACGTAGACAACTAAAGAAGATCATAATTATAAGATCAATAGAAATGTACATAATATATAAAATGTACATAATATATAAAAATTATAACCAAATATACAATGCTTTTTAATAGAAGGAGAAAGAATGTCAGAGTGCATTTTCTTGTATGCTGAGCATCAAGTGTTTTCTAACATTCATGCAGCACTTTGAATTTAATACAATTAATTCAGGTAACCTTCTCTCTCAATTTTTTCATGATGCAATTTTACCATGGGTTTTACTCTCTGTCATATTACTGTAGTTCTGGACATCTCTGGAAATCTAAAAGGAGTAGTAGCACCCTAACTTTTACAAAACACTGCAGAATACCTTTTACAAGACAGTCAAAATATTGGGAATCAGGTGTGAAACAACATGTTTAGACATAAAATATTGCAAGAACTGAAACCTTGTTCTCTGTCCTAAGTATGGTGTTGATTTGGAGGCTTGAAAGCAAGTCATGTGCAGTATGGGATTTGAGTTTTTACTGCTGGATATTTCTGTAAGTATCTTTGGCATAATTATTTTAGTAATAAAAAGGCAGTGATACTCTAAGGTTGAAACTGCAGAAAATAGAAGGTTGCATTTTGGTTTCATTCAGATTTGCTTTTCATAGTAACTTTATCAAAAGGTGATAATTAATGTTTTCTGCAATCTTTTGGGGAGATGTTGTTAGATTGTCTATGGAGTTCATGTGAGTAATTTTTAAATTATGCCAAATTTTCAGGAAGCTTTTGGACTTAAACAAAAATTTATCTTATTGATAAATTCACCAAACTATTAAACTGAGACTTCAAAATTTTTGAGTTTGAAAAACTAGTTTAAGGAATTGTGTTTTGGTTTACTATAGAAAACGTCAGTTTGGGATCAAAAAGGATATCAAAAAATACCAGGAGTTTGTTTATACATGCAACGCGCAGACATCTGCATATTTACATATGTAGATATGTGTATAACCTACCTTACACACAACTGGATTTAACTTCTGCACCAATTAAACAGTATTTTTAGAGATTTTTTTTTTCTATTTCTTCTTAATGGAATGAATAATTAGAAAAGTCAAGAGATATTTATGTCCCCAGGATGTGCTTTGCTCACTTGTTGCCCAGGCACACTGTTGGCTCAGCCTGAACTGCCTTTCTGCAGGGCTGCTCTCCAGCCACCCCTCCCCAAGTTTACACTTGCATCCACCATTACTCTGTCACCAGTGAAGAATCTGTCTTTTGCTCTTGTTAAATTTCATGTCACTGTCAACTGCCCAATGCTCCAATCTGTCTACATCCCTCTGCAAGGCATCTCTTCCCTCAAGGATGAGCTTATCAGCGTATCTGAAAATTCAGCATGGATTAAATAATAAATAAAATTAGGACACTGTGGCATCTGTCAAGAATTCATAATGGACATGCAATAAAAGAATGTAAACCCTACCAGCTATCAACTTAAAAGCAACAAAAATACTGAGATGCTTTTAAAGATTAAAAAAGCTGCCATTAATATAAAAAATTCTGAACAGGCTATTTAACATGCCTAATTATTTAAATAAAAATCTGTCTGATTGTTAAACTTTTCCATGTGTGACCCTCCAGAGGGACTCTTAGCAGTTTATCTGTTAAAGGAAAATTTTATATGTTCAACTAGAACATTTTGAGAATGTTGCTCTCAGACTTGAGGTATGTGCAATGTTTCTGTGTCCTATTTTCTTATCACTGCCTTCTAACAGAGCTTTCATCCTGTTTAGTCCTATAAAGAAGCTCTTTTACTTCAGAAGTATAGGACAGTATTCATAACTCAAAATTTTAACTTTGCTTTAAAATAATCTGCATTATTGTGGACTTTACTGAAACTGACTTTACCGAAATTGACTTTACCTACCTTTTGTGGATATCAGAGTTTGTAATTCTTTGGTAACTTTGCTGTGAGCGTACCAGATCCAGAAGAATCACCAAACGGCATTCTGGAAAAAAAATATAGCAATGGCATTTGCACTAATAATAACACCCAGCATAATAATTAAAGTAAATTGGGTCTTCTGTAAGCTAATTACTTTCTTGAATATAGGTTAAACCACTAGTATAACATCTACATATTTCAGCTGCAATTGACAAGTATTATGTAAATGTACACTAATAAAGTCATCCTAGCATTATTTCATGTAATTTTGCTACACTTTTCCATAGTGTTTTGCAGGTTTTTTTCCCTATGCCTTATTAGCATAATTGGTAATGAAGTCCACACACCATCTTTACAGCCAATGAATGGCCTGTATCACCCAACTCTGTAGTTATGAACTCTTGGAGGAGTTTATGGTATGCAGGTATTGACTTTTTTTTATACAACAGCTCCTCTCCACTACTCACAACCAAGTTACACCCCTAACATGCCATATTTTCCTTAAAGGTCTCCAGTGAAATAACTCAGAATACTCTCAGAATTAAAAGGTTTTCCCTACTGTTTGGTTTGCTGTAGCTTAAATCTGTTACTTATTCTCCTAACCCAAGTCGATGAGAAGTAAATTACTCTTCTGTCTGGAAAGTCTTTGACACACTTAAAACTTTCATCATGTCTCCTCTCAATACGTCAGTCTTTCCTCTGAAAGTATGTTTTAAATAGATACAA
Source organism: Illadopsis cleaveri (assembly GCA_013399915.1). NCBI lineage: Eukaryota > Metazoa > Chordata > Aves > Passeriformes > Timaliidae > Illadopsis > Illadopsis cleaveri. The sequence continues at coordinate 306,934 of VXBB01006414.1, forward strand.
ACGTATCAATGCACATACATACATTAATAAATCTAAGCACACAAGGCGTGGTACAGCCTTCTGACCACTCCTAAAGTTCTCCAGCAGTAACTTAATCTATGTGGTCAATATTTTTCTCCAGTTGAGACCTTTGGAATACTACATAGAATAGAAAATTATTTCACACAGCTTGTATGTGACACTCCTGTATAGCTACCCCTACACAGACCTTGGGGCTTTTTTAACACTAGCAAGTGTACATTGTTTAATTTGTGATCCATCTCTTGAGTCTGCTCTGTAACTCTGCCCCTTAAGCAGTCATACCTTAACTGATCATTTAATAAATGATTATTTTCCCTGAAGTATATCTTCCACTAGATTTTTCCAAATTACACCCCATATAAAACAAGGTTAATTTGTATCATAATCTTGCATTTTGTGATTTGATAAACCACTGCAGCCTGGTCCCATGCTCAGATTTAGCAATGATATGTTTTATTTCACCATGTAAATTACGAAACTGAATACTTAATATTTGGTCTAGGTTAGAGCTTTCAGAATCTCAGACAGAATCAGTCCTGGCATATTTTAAGAGCAGGACAAAGGGCAAGGTTTAACAACTTCCCAAAAATTGCCAGACCTGTAAATATCTGGTCTATGGATACCTGAAACATCATCTTCAGACATGATCCATGTATATAGAAAACATATTTTGTTATTTCTTGTAATATTTAAAACATATAGATTTTTAAATCACTTTTAAAATCAAAGCTTCACAAAGAAGCTTCCTCTTGCTCTACAGGGCTTCACAATCTGATGTGTAGTCTCTTTCTCACTTTCACATGTCATCACAAAATAGCTACCCTGACAAATTCAGCACAACGCCGAAATCAAGCTTCTTCCAGATGTGCAAGGAAAACAGGAGGAGAAAGGCAGATTGTGAATCCGAAAAACCAGTCCTGAATCTAAGCTTTATGCTACAACAGAAAGACTAACTAGTTGTGAAGAAACACAGAAAAATACCTTCTCAGAGTCTACAAATGCTCTGTAACACCAGGGTAATCCTTCAGCATTAACCCAGCCTTGTTGGACAATTCTTGTTTGCCTCAGCAAGTAAGCAAGGGACTTAGGAATTTTGAAGTGGCACTGCAGGACTTGTTCTTACCATTAAAAAATACCTTGTAACCAAATACTAAATTCCAAAGAAAACCATTAGATGATGACTTGATTTTTGAAACCTAAGAAATTCCAACACATGGAAGTGAAGAAAGACTAAGCTTATTTGTGAGGATTAACAAGAAAGCTGTGCAACAGAATAAAACCTACATCATACAAAGGTTTTCTGACTAAAAACCCTGGATCTAGAAAAAAGCCCTTAATTGTCAACATCAATACAGTGATAATGATACAGTTCAACACATCTAAGAATAAAAGTTGGAGTAATTAAAAATATTTCTCAATTTGCTTATCTTACTTGGGATGTTCATAGCAACCAACCAATTAAGCAACACATGAGACATGAATCTCTCCATGCCATAGAACAGAAATGCACTACAGTTCGCCAGCAACCGCTCCCATTCAGCTTGGCTGGAAGGAAGAAGAAAGAAAGGATGTTACTTTCACGTTACTGTTTTACAAGAATACTTTTCAGAAATTACCCATGGCAAGGCCTTCAGTGCTATTTACTCCAGAAGTTATTATAACAGAAGTCAGCATGCAAAGCAAGAAGTGAAACATGGCTGCAGAATTCTGTGAGCAGTGTAATAACTCATATGGATTATTAATACTATGCTCTTGTATTAAAATGAATACTCAGTAACATCTCATAGTGAGCAAGAGGCATAGTGTATTTTTAGATAAATACCAGCCTCTCAATCAAAATTTTAAAAAATCATTGCTGTATGTATTGTACAGCTTTAAAATACAATCTTAGTGTCTTTGTCTAAGGGAGTAGTTATATATATTCCCACCAGGACATGAGCAATTAGTTTTTGAAAAGAGATGTGGACAATCAGGCTAGCTGGCAGCAAAAACTGCAATTTGGTAATAATGATCTTCGCAATTGTTATGAAAAAATACTACAGTACCTGCTCAGTGGTATTAGCTAAGCAGAGAAAATTCCAAAGGACTGACTACTAAACTAGCAGCTAGGAAGGAAGGTCCAGTGATGGCCATGTTGTCTGATAGGGCTGGTCACTGTTTGACCTCTTGAGATCCCTTTTATTCCTCTATGGCTATGATCTTGAAAGTAAAGTATTTTTATAAGGAACAAAGCATGTTTATGGGTAGACTCCATAAACAGTATTAGCTTCATGATCGATGTTTGAAATTGCAAACTGTGTGATGTACCTTCACTACTCTGCTTCTGAAATCTGCACTCCCATTTACAGTTGATTGAAGGTGCATGGAGATGCTGTGGGTTTACCCCACTTGGATTTACAATTATGAGCGAAGCCAAAAATTACACTTATGCTCACATATGTGTATTCACCAAAGACTGCATCAGAAGACTTTCTATCAAAATTAGATTATTTACATATACAGCAACTCTGACAAAACCAGCCTGGCTAAATCACTTCTTGGCACTTTATTTCAGATCCCTAAAAGATTCTGCAAACTTAGATCTGTGTTTGATACAACAACAATGGCTTGCTATGTGTTTATCAGCTCGGCAAAACGTGACCCTATTTTATGAACAAAGTTTCTGAAAATAGGCACAATTTTGAACAAGAAATATAGATTAAACAAGAAAGCAGACAGAATATTACAAACCTTGGAGCACACATATTGCCAATGACACCTTCCCACTGCAGTGTAAATCGGTCATGGTATTTTTCTAGTATTTTCTGTATTTTTTGGGAAGGACTTGAAGCTTCTGTAACAACAGAAATTCATCATTATGAATGTAGCATACTAGAAACTACATTGGGCAATCTCAATTTCAGTAACTTTAAAATGACGCTATCATATTTATGGGGTTTTAGGTCATCATTAGATTTCACGTTTTTTAAAACCTGTCTGGCTTTTAAAATCAAAATAATTGTGGCATTTTCAGAGTAAAATTGGGGTGCCTATTTGAAAGGTGTCTTTTATGGTTAAGGACACAAAGAAAAAAATTAAATACCCTGAAAAAAGGGTAAAGAATTGAAAACTAGTACTGTTCATACGGTTCTGTTGCAGAGGCTCAGAGAGGACTTAAGTGGGTGGATAAACTGAGTTTCCAGAGTCCTGATTTCAGAAAACCACCAAACCACCTCTTCTCTCCAAGAGATTTAATGATAAACATTGAATGATACACATTTTTCTCCTTTTGACTACATTTTCATATTAGTATAAGTTAGAAGATACACTCTAGAGTCACACATTGAGAACATAAAGTGTTTTATATTGATCTGTTGTGCACGACAGCTGCAAACACATGGAGAAACATTCTGTTATGCTACTGATTGATCTGTAGCTTCTTTTCCATTGTGTTTAGACTTAATAACTATTGCAACACCTGAAGGGAGCCAACAAGACAGATGGAGAGACTATTTACTAGAGCATGTAGTGACAGGACAAGGGTGAATGGCTTCTCACTGAAACATAGTTGGTTTAGGTCAGGAAGGAATTCTTCCCTGGTAGGAGGGGCAGGCCCTGGCACAGGGTGCCCAGAGCAGCTGTGGCTGCCCCTGGATCCCTGGCCGTGCCCAAGGCCAGGCTGGACATTGGGGTTGGAGCAGCCTGGGATAGTGGAAGATGCCCTTACCTACAGCAGAGGGTGGAATGAGATGAGCCTGTAGGTCCCTTCCAACCCAAACCAGTTTGTTTTTCTGTGATTTAACTAAAAAATCTCCATTAACCGTTATACTGTTTCACAGAGGCGCCATTTATAGGTGATAAGCTGTGCTGTTCTGATGAAAAGGAAAGCCTTCTTGCCAACATCTTGATAGCATGACTTTATTTTTTGGTATAAAACAATGCTAAATTCCATGGGTAGATTGTGAATAAAATATTATTTAATATATATTACCTGCTTCTCTCCCTTCATTATAGGGGTCCACAATATCTGATAAACAGTTAATTACAAACAATGATACTCAAACAACGAAAGAAGGAAATTTAGCTGATACACTTAGCCAATAGGTTGTGAAAGGATACATTTCAAATTACGTGTATCAACAGGCAAGCAATTGGAACGTAGATCACGATTAATTGGTGCCTACAATTAAAAAGAATACATATTCTGTTATGTGTTAAAGTTTCAATTAAATACTCACAGTATTACATTCTTTGTGTCAAACAACTAAGAGAAAGACACGTCAAACAACTAAAGAAGTTTTGAATGTGGGTTTAAAAGCATCATGGTACTCAATTGTCAGTGGAAATTAATAAACTATTCTGCATTAGCTACAATGCATATACATATCTTACACATATATACACGTGTGTGCACATATATAAATACCTATGCAATATAAATATAGATTTATAAAAACATTCACTATATAAAATAAAATATTTTGTTGCAGAAATTATTTTCAGTAACTTTAAGCAACTTCCTTTGCGGGTTATTAAATATGTCCCATTTATAAAGTGTGATTTTTCAAAGAAAAACTCCTTGCAAAATCAACAGGAAGCAAGATTCTTATGGACTTCTGTGACATTCATTCCACTTCAGAATTCTAGCACACATAATGAGCTTCTATGCAATCCATTTTCACACTTCTCTATGCAAATTCTCAGGTTATTTACAAAAAATGTGGGAAGTTCACCATTTGGACATTCCTTTTCTGAGCTTTTGTGGTTTTTTCTTTAGAGAAGTCAACTTTTTTTTTAAATTCAGTTTCTGTGAAAATGAAAAGAAGAAAAAAAAATTAATATATAGGCAGTTTTAGCAAATAAATGTCCTTGAAGGACTGTGTGTATTTAATATGATGTAACAGTACTACTAGTAGTAATAATAAAAATAATAACAATAGATTGAAAAAAAAATTCATTTCAAAACACAGCAAAGTAAGGATATTACCCAAACCCTCTTGCCTAAAAATAAAGGCTTTAAAGTGGAAAACAAGGAGGAGATATCTCTCTAGAACAGCATACTTTCATGGTACAGAGTGAGATTTTCTACACTTGGTCTAGTTTTAATCTTGGACCAACTGGTTTCAAAAATGGTTTTCTCTACACATGAGAAAAATGCAGCTTAAAATTTTTAACTTTATTAATAGAAGGTATCTTTGATTCATACAAAAATGGCTTACTGCCTGCATTTATCACTCACTTCTAGATCTGAGAAATGAGTTTTAAGATGTCATAAGGAGAAGTTTACCAACTGTCCAACTACCTTACTTAACCTCATTTTGCTAAAGAGTTTATGTAGGGTATAAGTGTCAGCAGTAGGGAAAAGTTCATAAAGCCTGTGGGGATTTGATTTTGCCCAGGTATAGCACACAAACTGAGAGGAAAGTATTTCAGAGTAAGATTTTACATTTGGTATTTTAAGCAAAGTCTTATCGTAATGGTAAAGAAAAATTACAGAAGTGTAAATTCTTACTTCATTTTTTTCCATTGCAGCTGAAAATAACTTTGAAGTTTATAAGTTTAGCTTTGAATCTTAGATTCCATTGAGTTTTACATAATTCTTTAATGTGTCAAGGTTATTTTAAATTAGTTACCACTGCACCTATAATCATCCTGTATATTACTGAAATAAGTCAACTGCACTATCTAGTCCACCTAAAATACTGGAAACCTATTGCATGTGCTTGTCTTCCTGTAAAACATGCACCATGATCCATATTTAAATTTTTAAGTATCTTTTTTATGCATCATTATGCTAAATGAAAAAAAACGTTTATCTAATAGTACCTGACTCAGTCCAATGCAGTCGATTGTAGAGAAACTGCAGAGAAAAATCTCTGGAAACAGAACTTATTCCTTCCTCTTTAAATACACCCAGAGCTTCCAAAGGCAATTCCATAAATAATGCATCCCCTAGTAACACCACATACAATCCTAAATCCACAGGTGTATCTAAAGAGATGTGAAAGAATATGATTGAGATTTACTTCTCAGTTTGTATATAAACAATTGCAGTTAGATGTAAAAACCTAAGTTTTATCCACTGTATGACACATGAACTTCACTGTACTGTGTATTAAGTGCATTAAGAAAAAATACTTCTTTGTATATCCTTACTCTTAAGATGTTCTCAAATTTCTATGCACTTGTTAGCACCAACTCTTGAGAGGGAAAAATATCCCCATATTAATAACCAATCATCCCAGGTCCAAGTCCAGGTATATGCAATACATTCAGGACAACAATGTTTGGAAAGGCAAAATTGCCACAGCAGTGATTGGCTGAACAGAATAGAGCTGTAAAGGAATTCTTATCCAATACTGCACTGTTCTGTAGCAAAAATTTGTTTCTGTTATTTAGGAAAAAAGTACTAAATATTATTATGGCAATATTTCTGTTCTACAGAGAAAGAGCAGATGCACGGGAGACAATTTCTCCAGTTTTTGCAGAACTACTCTTGAGATGTGTTTAGAGACATACTGTAGCATTAGGCTTGTATGCCAGCTAACAACCTGTGAGAGTCCATAAAGCTAAAAGCAAAAGAAAAAACAAAACAGAGAGATCTACTGACTTAAGAAAGTTCTTTATTTTAGCTTTTCTCTTGAAAAACTGGTTTGTGATAAAGACATTTCATTTAGGTGTCTACAGGCTGTATGGTTTGGAAGATTCTAAATAAATGCAGAAGCATTGCTCCAGCATCTAAATTTGTCTTTGAAAGTATACTGAAATACTTGACTTGATATAGAAAATAGAGAAAAACAATGCTAAAGCCTTTGTCCTCTCCTTGTTTTAATAAAATTAAAATTGAAATTACTGGATTTTGGTATCTGTCCATACACACACACACGCACACACTACTCAGGAAACACATACCCCGCATCCCAACTTGTTTGGTGTTCTTATCTTTCAGTTTCTTTTTTCCCGTTTCAGATGCTGAACTCTGGGATTCTCTGGGAAGAGGAAATTCATGGAAAATGTTACCAGCTTCAATTTCTGCTTCAGTTTCAGTGAAATTTTACACAAAGGACACACTCTGTCTGGAGTTCCCGTCCTTTAGAAATCCCATCTTTAAACAGTTTAATTATAATGTTGCATCTTGAGCTTCAACTTAAGTATAACTTCAGCTGGAGAACAGTGCTTGTCAGAAATGACCATTAGTCTATCAATTGCTCAGTCTCTTAGTCTGACATATCCTGAATATACTCACTTTCAAGACATGAAACATTCATCCAACAGGGTATCCTTGCTAAAACCATTCCTTTATTTGAGAGACTTGCACCACAGTTCTGTTTTCACAAGTGATAATCAAAGTCAATATATCTTACCTGATAGCAGAAAAATCAAACTGTGACAGTGTTGGTTTCAGATAGTCTTCCATAATTTCTATTATTTCAGAGAAATCTGATGTCGAATCAAGCTCACTATCATCTGTTTTCTCTGTTGGAGTCTATCACACACATAGAAACAAAAATTAGAATACTTTAAATCTTCATCCTTGTTAAATACTATTAAATATTAAAAAATTGTAATATGTTAAATCAGAGACTAAATAAAATAATGTGAAAGATCATAAACCAGAAAATAAAAATATAAGAAGTTGCTTTCAAAACTATTTTATTTCAATTTTCTACCAGCATTTTGTAAAATACTCTAACGTAATAATTACCAGAAGGTGTCAATACTTATTTAAACAACTAATATTCTTCAGTAATTTCAATGGAGAACGGCAGAAAACTTTAGCAGAAAGAAATTACAATTTGTTTCTTCAAATAATGAGAAGAATTTGCATAAGGATAACTGAGAAGTGAGCAGAAACTGTATGATGAACATAGAAGAAGCAAATGAAAGCATATGGAGAGATCAGTGGAGCCAATTTAGGGAAAAAACTAATCAGAATGAAGAAACTAGATAAGGAGAAAATAGAATCATGTAGGAGAGAAGGACACTGAAAACTGAGGTTTGTAAAATCCAACCTAGATGGACACAAATCCACTAACTGGACAAATAAGCTCAACCAAATGGTGAAGAGTGCTGGTATTAATGAGTGAACTCTTCATTCAAGGCTTGTGTGGCTCAGTACAGGGTCCATGCGTAAGTTCTGGGAATTTATTGCGTATGCTTTTTAAAAACCTAAGGCACTTGTTTTTTTCACCTGTTCAACCTGACACTATTTTAGCACCTTTTTTTTCCCTTACCCAACTACAGCAATCTTTACAAACTTGCCAGTACAACAAAGGCTGGCCACAGGCAAGAGAAACTCATCATCAACACTTCAAGTGTTACATTTTCAAGTAAACTGATCTCAACTGCATCATTTCAATTCTGATAAACTACTGAACATTTCAAAGCTTCTGAACAACAAATACAGCAACAATAATACAGTAAGATTAAATTTTGAAGCAGAGTACAAAGCATATAGTAACTGCGAAGACTAGGGATGCCACACTTGGAACGAACTGAAAAATTCTGCATAAAGCATGACTATCATATTTTTAGTACATGTTTTTCACCCAATTTTAATTATAAGGTAATAAAATATATTACCACATCTGTTTTGGAGACACACTCTTGCAAGTTCTGAATAACAGTTTGTTTAAGATGATTCTTCATCTTTCGCTGCTTGTAAAGACTCATTTTTTCCAACAAAACACGAAACACATCAGGATTCACAGGAAATCGAGAAACTTTTGCCTGCACTATTAAAAGAAGGATAACATCCTCTTAAGAGTCTTTTTGAGACATATTTGTACTTGAAAAAATGATTGTACAAACATCGTCAACTTCTAGCTATGGTATTCTTTGAAAACAAAGTCTAGATGGATAGATAGAAATATACACAAAATATATACAGAAACGTACAAGGAAAAAAACTCTATAACTATTTATAATAACTTCAGCCTTCAAATATAAACAAAAATTACATAAATTGTGACTAGATACATGACATCTGACAATGAAACTTATATTTATGAATTTATGTTCCTTGGTAATTAAAAAGAGTTAAAATTATTTGAAAAAGTATTTTAAAATTTTACTAACTGCAACAGCGAAAGATATGAGCCTTCTCATAACATCAATGCAATGATTTTTATCTCTTAAAAGTAAGAAGTACTTACCCATCTGCTGAGTGAGTTTTCCTTTCTGCTGTGCAGTACTTACTTTGGGCATCTCAATCAATGAACTGTACAACTGTGACCTGTGGAAAGCAGAAAAGTGCTGAATAGATTATTTGACTGTCTAGCCTTGTTTATATGATTCAAATTTATTAGATGAGTAATTACTGCTCTCTAATTTAATGTGCTCACAAATATTCTCATGATGCAGTAACTACCCACACCTTGGGTGCAAAAACATGCCAATTCTAGCTGAAATTCAGAGTGCTAAGGTAAATTCTTTTATTACTGTATAACCAATAAGGTAGATTTCTATTTGTTCCATGACAAGTGTTAAAGACTTTTAAAATTGGTGAATGCTCTCATAGTCAGTCGCTATAGCTCAATTTATGAGCTAGTTTATTGCAGCTAATTAGGCTGCAATAATGAGGTAATTGGTGGCATTATAAAGCTCAGTATGATGCCTTCTAACATTTCCAAGAGCATAAGCAATAAAAGCAGAAAACTCTTAACATAACTTAGAAAAGATACCAAGAATGGCCTGAAATCTTTCAAGTGACCCTTGAGATTTAAGAGATTATTAGGGAAATTGAAAGAACAGAAAACACAGAACTGAGCTGTAGGCAGTTCTATTTATATGTTAACTAATTCATTATCTTAAAATTCAAGTCCATCAAAACTAGAAGTGAAAGGCAATATTCAACCAGGTAAAAAAAGATTATATTTGTAACAGACTGTGCTAAATCAAAATGATGAAATTTTATACCTGTCTTCTGAATGCTGGAGAATAACTATGTAGAAACTGGACGGCAATTCATCCACTATATTAAAATGTTCCACAGGAACACAGAGGTTTCTCCACGCCTGTACAGTAATTCAAAAGTACAATTATTTTCATATACTTTATAAACCCCATTCTCAGTTCTTTCATTAGGAAATTGATAGTAATTCTAGGAAAGAATGTATTTAAAGGCCCAAACTTTCAGCAGATGTTCCAGCATAATCATCTCTGTCCAAACAACAGGAAAAACTGCCTCCCTGTGGGGGAAGCAAGCACTGGAACAAGTTGTCCAAGCAGGCTGTGGAGCCTCCATTCTTGGAGATAACTCAGAAACCATTTGGACCTGGTCATGGACAACAAGCTCTAGAAAGCCTTGCTTGAGCAGGGTTTACAAGATGACCTTCAGAGATTTCTTCTAGCCTCAACCATTCTATGATCATGTTTTGTGCAGTGCAGAAGGTATAAATATTATTTAAAACAAATTACAAATACTGTATCTTAGTCCACTCTCCATAACAACTTGACTTTTATGGCCACTACACAACTTCTGAAGTTAAAATGCTATCAAATACTAGCAGAGCATTGGCAAAGGAAATCAGTAGAGTAATTAATAGTAACATTTATTTTTGAAAAAAAAGAGACACTTCACTAACAAGTGCCACATAAAATTGTATTTGGTTTATGTGGCAAGATTTTGGTGCCAGGGGAAGGTGCAGGAGTGGCTCTTGGAGTCTCAGAATTTTTCATGTTGGAAAAGCCCTTGGAGACCATCGAGATCAACGGCTCTCTCAGCACTGCCAACCTGCCACCAACCCATGTCCTGTACACACACATATATCTCTGTGTGCACTTATACAACATATATAAAACCTCCTAATAAGTAGCTCAGAAAGTTACCATTGAATTAGCAGTCAGTTGCTGTTCCACACATTTTAGAAGATCACTTGTGTTTCTGTTTTGTTTTAACTGATTCTGAAGATGCAGTAACGCTGCCAGCTGAGAGCTGCTGGTGTTGGATGTAGCGGTTAGAAGGATACTCTTCATCATCATAGACACTGAACAACTCTGTAAAATTGTTACATCTGTTTATTTTCCTTCACAAAAATAAAACGAATAAATGCATACACTGTGGTTTTTATAATGTATATCTACGTTGAAGAGAAGTTCTCTTACTTGAAAGGTGAGATGAACTAGCAGAAGACTGCTGTTTTTTCTTACAGGTTAATGTAAACAGTCTGACAATAACTAAGGAAGATTTCTTAAGTACAAATAGCTGGAATTGACTTATTTGTCTACATTTATCATCAAGGTTCTCGCATTTAATCATCTAAGATCCACATGGAATGGTAAATACTATGCTCTTAGCTCAGCCATTCACATAAGCTGGGTCTTTTCTGTTTCTGTGCTTTAATGGACACCTATCATATCACACAACAGACCTCTACAAAGAGCAAAATAATGAGTAAGACCATATAAACTCCTCTTTCAGCAAACACACTAATCCTCTCCTTAGAACTAGGAACTATGGGTTATTTGTTCCTGATGCAGGTATATAAGCCCAACAGCTGCTCTGCATCTTCTCTTAGATAGAGGCACATATTCACAGGCATGTACCCTCAAGCCATGTATGGGACCATACTGTGCAGGGATCAATCCGACAAACTGGATGTAAACTGAATTACCCACTTCAAAATAATGATTGAATAAATCCAGAGAAGCATTTTCAAAATTTTTTGTTAGGGAGGGATGAAACTGTATTTTGTGGCAATGTCTTATCTTTGCTAGTGTCAATATAATAATTTCTTCCTTAAAATTCTTCATGTATGTAATCATCAATGAAAATGTCAGGTCAAACACAACAGATAATAGAATTGTTAAAAAACCACTGATCAAATGTTCTGAACTTAGCAAATATATCATATAATCGATGTTCTATATTACACACTGGTTATTACACAGAACCCTACATGTGCTCTGTATGACCAGTTTTCAGACTATGCAAATACAGTTTAGTTGATGCAACTTCAAACATCCTCCCACTGAAAAGCAGCACAAACATTAGTTGCCTTACCTGATGAAGTGCCAAAAACTGGCTAGTTGAAACTGGATCCAACTGTTGAAAGCATTCAGCCATTTCCAAACTAGCAAGAGCCAGTACATCAGTAACATTATGAGTGAATGCAATAGCCATAGACTGTAGCAAAGCCTCACTGGATTGAGAAAGATACTTCTGAGCCATCTTCTGTTGTGTCTAGATGATAAAAATAAAAAGCTTTATACTAAAATTGGCTAATATTAAGTATTTGTTATACATACACCAATTACAGCATGTTAGAGAAGATAAATATTGCTTTTTAATGAGTAATTTTAATGCATTTTCTTTTTCAGGCACTTAATGTATGATCAAAATATGCAAATGCTGATTAATTTTTTAGCAGACACCAGTACCTAATATACAACATTAAAAATATTTTGTTTAACATAGAATTTTTTTTAATATAAAATGTGTACTCAGCAGAACAACCTTTAAATTCCAGGCAATATGAGCAGCTCAGAACCAAGGATCAATACAATTGTTTCTGTGGACAATTAACCATATTTAGTCCAAATTAACCCACAAATCTCTTACCTCAGGTATTTATTGATTTTACTGGCAACACAAACTGTATGCTCCCAATTCCTAGTGTGCTTTCAACTGCAGCAATTAACAGAGATCAGCTCACCGAATTTCACAATGTTTTGTGATAGAAGTAATTTCTTTGTTCCCAGTCTGCAAAATGTTATGGTCCCTTAAAAAGTCTGTGAGGCAGAAGGAAACTGGCTGCTCATCTAATCCTGGTTGCTACATGCTCAATCAGTGGGAAACCACTGAAGGAGAAATTACTTCTTTCTGGGAGCAACTGGGTAAGCTCATTCAGGAGTTCCCACACAATCTACTGAGAACCAGGACAGAGCTACACAGCAGAGAGTGATGGAAAGCTGTTTGTTGTAAGGTGTTTTGTAGATTTTTATCTTTTTTAAGATCAAGTCTTTGTTACATTTCCATTATCAGTTTAAACAGAACTGATAAGCTATTATTCCATAAAAAGAAAGTACTCAAATTCTAATGCAAGCTCACAAAGTAATATACCTTTAATTCCTGTACTTTCCTCCTATATGTGTCATCATGCCACTTATTAGTAGATAAACTGCTCTCTGTCACATCCTGTTCACTGCATTCTGCTGAAGTCAACGAAGATTTTCTGATTTCTGATTTAGCATCTTCCTACCCATGACAGTACAAAAAAGAGGAACAATTAATCACTCCATTAAGTAAGGCAGGCTTCATTTCTTTTGTGAAAGTTTATGTGAAAACGGAATTAATCTTAAAAGAAATCACTACCTTAATTTCTTCATGGTGAGAGATTTAGCAATACTATCAACCATAAAAATTTCTTAGTATGTTATGAAGGCAGTAAGACCACCATAAACTAAAAAGACCTCTCATACAACCTCTAAGATTTTGACTTTCCCATATTTGTCCTCCACTCATTTCTTCTGAAAACTTTCATTCATCACTGACTTTATAATGCCTCCATCAACTCTCCTTTTTTTACATGGGGTTCTTACTACAACACAAGCTTTTAACCTACAAAATCAATACTTCTTGATCTCATGGCTTCAGAGACCATACCTTGCTCACCCTTTAAGGCATGCAAGGAGTTTTTCTCTCTCTTTTGAAAATATTGTAAATAATATAGCTCACAAAAAAATCAAAAATTAGCTATATAAGGATAGCATGTAGGCAGAAGCATGTTTTTGAAATTACTCATTTTGCCATCCATTTTTATTACGGCTTGCATGCAGTATACAAAACCTAACTCTACATACAGAGCAGCTTTTATATAAATGTATATAGAAAAAATATTTGAGCAGATAAACTTCACACAGAAAAATAAATTGAACTGAAGAAAATAATGCATACCATAACATTTGGCTTCCAGTAAATCTCTGAACATACAGGATCTACATTAATGGCAAGTAAATGAAGGGTTTTTCCAGTTAGATACAGGCATTTGGATTTGATGTCAGGACAGCCTTCACAAAGATTCTGTATCTGTATTAACTGAGCCAGTGCAATATGAGCCGTGCTGCGTTTCATATTCTTCCAATCCTGGTAAAATACATATTTATATTTATTTGCTCATATATCCCCACGCAAACAGAAAAATATATTTTAAAAAAATGTAACACAAATATATTCACATACAAATAATATGTTAAAAGTGATTATATTTTCAACTACAAATGAGTTGTCTTTAATAGATATACAAAATCCTTAACCACTGTATTAGAAAAAAAATGTTCAGTGTAATCCATATTTAATGTAATCCATAAGCAAAGTTCAACCAGTGCAAAGGAAAACATGGGATAAGGGGAGGGTAGCCAGTAAACCATTCCCAAGACTAAAACCACCTACTTCAACCTCCATTGCTACAAACCTACATGACTAATTTAGGAGCCCATTTCCTCAGTAGTGAAAGAAGCTGTAGTATGGAAAACCTTGTTATACCTTTTATGCAAATCATAGGACTAAATATTTTGTATTACCTGCTCTATTGCATCATCTTCAATGATGAATTCCTCCAGAAATTCAAGAAATGATGCTTCTCCCAAATTTTTAGGCTTTTTCTCAGTAATGACAAGATGAAAAATATCCAAAAGAATTTCTACAAGATTTATTTTTCTAAGAGCTAGTTGTCTCATTAATGGGATACTAACATTTTTACTCTGAAATACAAAAGAAAGTAGAATTTTAATTACAAGTATTTTTTCAAATTTACATGATAAGAATTTAGAATGTTGTATTTCTTTTAACCAAAGAAACAAACATTTTAGCATTACCACCTTCATAGAGCAGAAATATTTCAATGATAACATTTAAGTAATTTAAAAGAAAAGCTTCAATGTCAAGTATATTACAAGGCACTCAAAGTAGCTCCATAGAATAAGTGCAGCTAGGTTTTGCTTTTCACATTTTATGTACCTGGCACAAATATAATATCTAATAGTGCAACTTACACACTAGCAAAGTAGGCTGCAAGCTTTCATTACCCAAAATACACTACTTTAAAGACAGACATTCTTTATTTATAATAATGTTTTGTGAAGACTTTTTGCTTCTCCTGAGAAGAAACACATTTTGAAGAATTTTAAACTTTCAAGGTATTTAGAGAATCAAAAATATCTCCAAGTTTATACTTTTTTCCTTTGTAGTTATTAGATAAATGCTAGAATTAAATAAACTTGACAAAGACCAAACAAATCCTCTCTTCATCCCTTGTTCAACTGTAAATTCTTTCAGCATGCAATATTTCCTTCTATATACAAAGAGTGTTTATCATTACAAGAAGATACTTCCTGGAAGCCTCAAATGAGATAATCCAAGAACAAGTGAATATCACAACTGAACTGGTTTCCTTTCCACAATTAAGGGAAAAAAAGTCAATACCTCATTAAATGCAATTAAACAACAAACACTATGAAGTACTTCCTCTGTTTTGGATACTGCTCTCTGAGCTAAGTTATAAGCATCTAGGTAGTGACTATGTTTGTCTTTTTTGTTCCTCTCCTGCTTGGCAATCACCCTGAAAAAGAACCCAAAACAACACCATGAACTGAAAAGAACCTACATACAAAAGTGCTTATTTTTATGGTATCAACACTGTTGGACATATATAATAAAATAATGAATCTGTTAATTAATAGATTAAATATATTAATTATAGATTAAAAATTTTACATTTGCATATGTGTTTTTGAAATGTACAAATAGAAGAAGTGAACTTCTTAATGAACTTAAGAATAATTCTTACAAGTTGTTTTTCCAAAGTCTTATTCTTTGAACTGCACTTTGCTGCAATGCAAGAAGATGCCAAGACTCAAAGAGAAAAAAGGCAGATCATATTCTAGAGTAGATATAATGGCAGTATACAAGGTACAAAACATATCTCAGTTGTTTTAAGGGGTATCTTGCAAACACCTGGGATTCCAAGTATACCATGTTTTGCACTTTTACTGTTGCAGCAGTTTCTAGAGAAACATTTCAACAGTAAGAAATGTAAAAGCCTGTAAATACTAGAGAATGATTGGTGTGGCTGCCAAAATACATCAGCAAATGGGAAGTCAAAAAGATGATTTAAGAGACCCTGACACTTTGTTTTGACCTCAAGAGAGAACACGAGAGAGCTCTGCCTTCAATGAAAACAATTCTTGATTCTTACAGAACTTTTTTGAACAGAGAACACATGAAGAATGCAAACAACATCTAACACCAATATATAAAAGTTAACAATGTTATCTGCTCTTTTCCATCTTAATTAGACCATAAAAAGTAAACCATACACTTCATGGACTAGTTCAACCTAAAAAAACTCCTTTTCAATAGACATACAGAGGCATAGTATTACCTACAAATATTTGCACATTCCAGCAGTATTTCAGCACTGTAGTTTTTATGCCCATGAAGAAAAAAGTCCTTCTCAATTTGAACTAATTTATTGTAGAATTCCTGTAGAATGTGTGGCAACTGAGCAGAATTGGCATTAACTGTCATGTGATCCTGAGCAAACTGTATCTGAATAAGTGTTTTTCTAGAAATAAAAATTAAATACAAGACAGCAGTCAGAAAGCACAGGTTTATTTTTGAGAACAGACACATTTCTCTCTGCTTTCCTTTAAATTCTAAGAAATCTACAAAAAGCATCATAAATGTGTGTTTTAAAAATTATAGTAATTCTGAAAAAATCCAAATATTATATTTTGAGATTAAAGAAGAGGTGTCACTTGTTCCATATATCTAATTATTCCATCCTACTAGCCTAATCAGTCCTCTAAATACAGATGAACTGAGAAGACTGATAATACTCTTCCTTTTCTAATTGAAAACTTCCCATTTATGGAAAGAGACAGGAGTGCAAGTGTTGTATACTTCTCTTCCTTCACCAACACATTTTAAGGTCTCTGTGCTTGGATTTCAGTGGAACCGAAATCATTGTTTAGTTTCACCATGAACAGGCTTTTGGTCCATGCTGAGACCAGAAGTAAGTCAATAGTGTGGACTGCAGTGGTGCTGTGGAAGTGTTCAAACAGATAGCTCTGCATGGGCAAATATACCTTGCACCTTTAGGTAACCCACACTGCAAGCTATGCACAATAGGTTGTGGTATTTAGTTTACCAACATAACAGGTAGTAGTGTTACATGCAAGCATTTGGGAAGGAAATACAGAAATTTGGAAAGAAATTTCAATTTTAAAAAACCAAATCTCCACATAAATGACTTAGAACAAAAATATTTGAGAATCCACAGAATTTGCCATACTAAAATAAGACAGCATTGTAAACATAACATATATTTGCAATGTAGCTGCATATTAGAGGCTGGGCATACTTTAGACAAAAGACAGCTTACCTGGCTTCAAGGGATGTAATCATAAAACCCAATTCTGATTGCCTGCCAGGTCTCTTCAGTAAAGTAGATCGAAACATATTTACAGTATGTTCCAGTATCTCACAAGCCTGCAGGTAACACCAGAATTTTCATAACTCTATTTTAAATGTCTATGGATAATAATAATAAACATTCATTTAGAAAGCTTAAATTTTGCGCAGAACATGTTAATTGTCCCCAAGATGGCTGGCTCTTGATAACTGTAAATAAGCCTAGAAAGTTTGACTTGTGACCATATTTAGATACTTTGATGATTACATGAATGGTGCACATGCATACAAGGAGAGAAGACAGAGCCAGATTCATCTTGGAGGTACATAGCAAAACAGTAAATATGAGTTTAGTCAAATTCAAAATAATCCCTCTATATGACACAGCCTTGCACAGTTTAATCAAGACAGGTTAGATCATCACAGACATAAGACTTATTTCATTTATTCTGAAACTGATGAAAGTTAAGAGTTTAACAGTAAATTCTGATGCTATAAGGTTTTGGTAAAA
>VXBB01006415.1:0-11472 GCA_013399915.1 Illadopsis cleaveri
TAAAGCAGCTGGTTTAACAATGAGAGCTTTCACTGAAAATATGTACATTTACATGTATTCAACCCATTCTGCTTGGACAGTAAATCTACATCATTGTCAATATTTTGCATGTATTACCATGAATGATATGTTAATAACTTAAAGATGCAAAGCATTGAAACAGCCTCACACTGAAAGTCTTAACACTAATTGAAGTAATCTGCAGGAAACAGCCATGGAATATAAATTTCCTGGGAGAAATTAATGGGAATCTAAGAAGAAGCTATTTCACACACACAGTTCTGGTTTCATAGATATTTGATGGGCAGGCTTTAGGACAAGTCAGCATCCCTCAGTTAATAGAAAAAGGAAATATTGTCTGACACTAATATACCAGCCTGATGAAAATTCTAAATGAAAGAATTTTTTACATAGAAAGGTGTTTTTTCACTTTGAATTTTCTTTCGTTATCAAGATGGTCAAATTATGGCAAATTAAAAAAAAAATCAATGTTGAATGGGACATTCCAAAAGGTTTTAAAAATGCAGAAATATTTCAGCTTTGCCCATAAATTGTAAACACCTCTGAACATTCAAGAAACCAAAATATCTTGTTTTAATTGACAACAGTGTTTCTTTATTTTATGCACCATCAAAATTCCTTAAAAAGAACAATTTAGTGTCTAGCTGTTGTTGGTTTTGTGCATATACCACGTGCTCAACTGTATTTTTTTTACTATAGCTGAAGTCAATTGATTCCTGAAGATGGCACAGAGGAAAATTTAAATGGATACCTAAGAGAAAAAACTAGGGACACACAAACGCAGAGATCCTTCCCTGCTATTACTTCCTAGTCTGCAGCAATTCACATGTCAGGGACTTCCTGAGTTAGAGGTAATACCAATGTGTTTAACAGTTCTTTACAGGTTTTTCATCCATGAATCTGAGTGAACACTCTTTGAATAAAGGCAATTTTTGGAACAAAGATAATTTTTGTAGCCAGAAGTGTCCTAAGATTAAATTTTCCATTGCATACACACACACTTTTTGTGTGTGTACATTAATTTATCTCCAGTTCCTTGTTTTGAGCATGGATCACAAGGGAGAACACAAGCCCAACTGCTCTTCTGATAACATGACATGCTAAAATAGAACTTGCTATGTGCACTTTTGTCAGTCCAGATTAAAGCTTTTATTAGCTGAATTTTTATTTGTGTTGAGAAGACTTCACCTGGGGTGGAATATAGTTTTTCCATTACATACCACTGTTACACTTGAAAATTTTTGGTAAAAAGCATCATCCAAAGCTAGCTGAGATTTTACAGAAACAGCAATTTTCATGGCACAGCTATAATTTCCCCACCCACTCTACCAAGTGCAAAACATCACAATTTCTGCACACTAGATCAGATGCACTAAAATGGTCACAAATCAGCTACAGTGTATTTTTCAGGACAGGTCTTCTAGATTTGTCCTCGTACCAAAACTAGTAGAACCAAACACCGCTCCACCTTCCCTGGAAAGCCCAATATGTTTCTTATTGCCACTTGGCCCCTCTTTAAAGCATGACAGCCCCACAAGCTGTACCTCCTTTATGATGTATATAAAAGAATAATCCCTTAGATTTTTTTAGTGGCTGGGCAAAAATTAATCCCAAGGATCGAGTAGCTAATAACAAGAGCAGGTAAACCTGGCTTCCTTGCTATGCCATATTAGAGGACAGTCATTCTCACATTGCTGTCTCAGTCCAAAGCTTCTTGCTCCTGTCAGAGTCCTCCAAACTACCAACAGAAGAACAGATCTAGAGACAAAAATATCAATTTATCTTTGCTGTGAACAAGAAGACTTGATTACACTTCAGAGATACTGAGCAGGTTGGGATTGGATTATACTCCATAATAAGTATGTATGGAGATAGAAAACTGGTTTTTTTTAATGTCCATACTTATAATGGTGATAAAAAACTTTCTAATACATACTTATTAAACTTATTTCCAGCCATGAAAACATCAAGGATTCAACTAGTGTGAAAACTGCTTTTGATGTGTTTAGCAACAGGTTTCAAAACAATGACATTGCATTCATAGCCTCTTGCAGCACAGTTAAGTTCCCTAGTGGTTCAGTTCCAACTTTCTGCCCTCAAGGTTAATTTCCTTCATTTGTTTGGGGTTTTTTTTCCCAAGTCAAATTTTGCACAAAATGTATACTCTACAAGAACTGGGACACTGCTAGCCAGAATGGGAAGTCTGTGCATGTCATATAAAATATTTATAAAATATTTATAAAACGTGGCCTTTCTGAAGAAAATTGCTACTCATTCCAACCACTGTGATGCTAGATTGGAATTGCAAGAATGGTTAGTTCTTGACTTTCAAGATAATTTTGGCTTTTGCGCCCCTCTCTTTCGCCATGTTGGATCTATACTGCACAAGTCAGAGCCATCTGGTGAAACTGAATTTATCTCCACTATATGAGGGATCCATCTCAGCTAATTACCTGGCTGCAAAGGTAAGTTAGCTCATACCTTGCTAACAAAGCAAGTCAAAGTAACTTGGTTCATGTTGCAGCTGATAGTTAATCAGAACTAAACCCTTCTTTCCACACTGTTTTGGACTGCTTCTACCCCTTTCTGTGATTGTACGTTGTCTGAGATTACCTGAATATTTTTTTTTAAATAATTAATTTGCCAATCTAAGGGTGTTTTTTAAAATGTCTGTCATTGGGCCTTTTGGACTTATTTATTAATGTTAAAAGAAATCCAACCCTCCTTGATCCAGCCATCCAACCTATGAATTTGGCAAAGATACTTCTATACATTTGCCCTTCAGAGACAGTTTTCATTGCTCCATGAACTCAAATGAGGTCACAAACATAAACTGTCATCAATCATGATATTCTAAAATTTTCACTTCACTCAGTGTGACCTTTTAAAATCATTCTAAAGACAGTTTCCAAAAACATCAAGTGATAGTTTTCATAACAAAGTCTTAGTGCTTAATTTTATAATTGCTGGATAGTGACACAGAGCTCCAACTCTCTTGGTGAAAACAATTGCCTTGAATTTATCACCTTAAGAATTTTCTTATAACAAGTTATTTTCTCCTTTCACTTAAATGGAGGAATAAAATGAAAAACTATAGGTGCATTAATAAAACATGCCTAGATTCCAAAATTTTCACTAAAAGCAATACAGCACTGACATGTAACATGAAAAATGAAAACAATTGGATGAAGAAATAAAACCACAACCCCAGAAGTCAGCAGCTTGCTGCCTTGCACATCAAAGCCCCTGTCTGAGGGCCTTCAGGGTGACGTAGTGCAGCTCAGCACTACACTGTAGGCACTGCTCAGCTCCCCTGGATTTGTGATCCAGGAAAATAAAGACATTTCAGGGCAGCATTTAGGCCAAGAAAAAGCCCCTTTTCTGGTACCAGCCCTTAAAATACTGTAGGACTGTCCTTGAACAACTGATGACTCCTATATCTATATTCACCAGTCTTTCCATACTTGCTTCCAGAAAACAGTTTTGGGTCCCTTACAGGCTTTTTCTCATACAGAGAAGAGCCATCACACTCCATTTCCCACAGCCTAATTTAAAGTGAGGAAAGCTGAAGTGTCACAGTAAAATAGTAACTGACCTTGTTTACTCAAGACTGTATTTTGATTCAGTAGTAAAGTACCCCATAAATAAGTTCTTTCCTACACAGTCTGAGACAAGTGTGTATCTCAGTAATGTACTCAAAGAATCTTTATATGCCCAAGTGAAATATATATATATGTATGTACTTCTAGATTTTTAGAACAAACTCAGCAAGGCAGATATTCTTTTACAGTTTTCTACCATTTCTACCCTTTTGCTGTAGACTATAAAAGAAGCCAGATAGCTCAATATCCTTTGCCTTTAGATAAATATATACAGGGTATTCTAGTCTTGATTTATATGGAGTATTGAAGCCAAGTCAACATTGCGTGCTGCAAAAAGAGCAGAGGTGCAGCCCTTTTAAAGGGTAGCAGTGTCACTGATTCCTTAGAGTGTGTCCTGAGTTTGGCTAGGGTAGAGAGTTAATTTCTTTCATTGTGGCTGGTGTGGGGCTGTGTTTTGGATTTGTGATGGACACAGTGTTGATAACACAGGGATGCTTTTGTTATCCCTGAGCAGTGATCAGAGAGTCAGGGCCTTTTCTGTCTCTCACACAACTCCACCAGTGAGTGGGCTAGGGGTGCACAAGGAGCTGGGACCTGATCCCAACTGACCAAAGGGATATCCCACATCATATGGAGTCATGCTCAGCCTATAAAGCTGGGGGAAAGAAGGTGGGAGGGAAGGATGTTCACAGTGATGATAATTGTCTTCCCAAGTCACCATTACGCATGATGGAGCCCTGCTTTCCTGGCAGTGCTGAGCACCTCCCTGCCCATGGAAAGCAGTGAAAGGATTCCTTTTTTTGCTTTACTTGTGTGTGTTTTTCTTACCTATAACTGTCTTTATCTCAGCCACATCTTTGCTCACTTTTAGCCTTCTGATCCTCTCCCCCATCCCACTGGTTGGAGGGTGAGAAAGCATCTGTGTGGTGCCTGGATGCCAGCTGGGGTTAAGCCACGACAGTGTTTTTTCCTAGTATTGCCACCCTTAATTCTAAAACTTGATTTAATGAAATCAGTTGCTTAAATATTGACAATTTGAGAAAAGAGGAATCCTCTTCATAAAGTATAAAAAAAATTGATACATAAAAAATTACATGCAATAATGCACTATTAGTGTCACCTCTGCTGGTCAGTCTCATTGTTTTCCTTATAAATGGTATAGGCTGAATTGCAAGAACTAGGTTGCTTATACACTGAGCCATAGAAGAAAACAAATTTCAGTGTCCATACCCTCTTCTAGTAGATGTCCTACTTGGAAACATCAGCTATTGAAATAATAGCCTTTTGAAAGAAGAAGCCTGTGGAATGAACTTTTTGTTAGGACTTTTATCAGAAAGCTGAAATGCTACCACAGAAGAATCAAGTACAATGTATTTGTTCACAGAAGTAGAAAAGAAATATGTCGTTATTTCCAGTGGCTTTTATTTTCTGGCTCATCCTTCAGAATGACATAACTCCTCTTTTAAATGGGGAGAACTATGGCAAATGCCATTCTCTGTTTCCTCATGTCAGAGTTCAGCTGCCATGAAGGTGATTTGTCTTCCTGTGATTCATCAAATCATGATTTTTCGTATTGTTTTACCTATTGATCCCTATTATTGAAAACTTAATAACTATATGGAGAACGTTCTTCAGTGGAACATCAATGGCCTAGGAAGCTCTCTTCCTCTCTTCTAAATGGAATGAGGCAGGAAGTAAGCTGCAGTCACCAACCTGTTTGCCTTATTTGCAATTTTATCTTATTTCTAAGCCACATTAGTGCGGACTTCCCTTGTTTATTTAAAAAGTTCTGATATTTTTGTACAGTATTTTAAATATGACAGATAATCCAGGTGTTAAGGGTCCTCCCTGTAAAAAAGATTCTTTAAAAGTCAGCCACCAGATGAGTCCTATTTAACTATCATTCCTATAGTCTCAGAAGAACTTCAGTTCCCAAATATTAGCACTTTTGAGTTTCAGCCAGGTTACAGACTTTATTTCTGTCTTCCAGAAGGTAAAGCAAGAGGTGATGACAACAAGAAGACCCTCCTCTGCTATATACACCTCAACAGTACTGAAATAAACACATCTTGGGTAGAATTATTTGCTACAGTTGTATTACTGTTGTTCAATGAAAACTATGTAAGCTTCAGGATGAGATAAATATGCCAAATCAAATTTTGCTCCTTTCACTCCCCAATACTTCCCCTCTCTCTTCCCTGAAATAAAAATGACAAATCTGCTATCTTTAACAAGAATGGTCAAACAATTTGTACAGGACAGAAAATATCACGCTTCTCTATGCTTACATAAAAAGAATATCTGTAAAAATAGGATCTCAGGATATTTTGTTTATGCTTTAGGGGTGACATTTATGTGAACAAAAGAAAACTGTAGGCCCTGGTGCTGATGTATCTGCTACATATGGCAGCAGAGCACACACTATGGCTGAAAGACTTGCACAGATCTGGGGTTCCTCTTTCTCTGCCCCAAGAAGCTGCTTTCACTCACCTTTAGATGCCCCACAGAGCTTTAACCAGCAGATACAATTCATGTTGTATGAACACAATTCATGTTTTCAGATTCTGCATTTCTGAGATTTGCTACTTTGTTATGACATGTTCATATTTTCTACAATCTTGGTCTCTTTTGGTATCTCTTTTTCATTCCCTACTGACACTGCATCTTGTTGAATGCATCAAATCAGGTTAGATTCTCAACCTGGGAAATGCAGCTCCAGTCCCAGCTGACACCATCCCGTCAATACCCTAGTTAGAAAATTACCTTGTCAGCAAGGCAAATGTCACATATTTAATACAGCACTAATCATCAGCTAAATCAAAAACATGAGTTGGATTAAATATTATCAAAAATCACAGAATAGCCACCAGCTTCTATTTTCTTCTCCTCTGCCTGCCTTAGCCAGTCCAAATGTCTTCACAGCCTGGATTTCAGCACATGGCACATTCAATACACTTTTGATGAATTCCTGTAAATGTCCAGCTTTTCTGCTTCAGTATTCTCAAATATTCCTGCTCCCAAGAAAACTAAATTTATAACGTGAGAGGAGGCTTCATCTTTGTGGCACATGCAGTTGTGCAGATGTTATTCCTTAAGGAAGACTATCTTGATTGCCTCAGTGAATAATGGCTATGAGATGGCAAGGAGCCAACAGCTCTCTTAGAGCAGAAGGTATAAAACCACTCTCCTACTGAAAGAAGGCCCCCAGTAGGATAATATATTATTACGCATGATTCAAATTACAGGATCTGCAGCAGGGGAGCCAGTGGCTGAATCAGGACAGCTGCACACAGAATACTGATGATGGGATGATGGAATGCATCATGCATTGAAAGAGCTATGGTTTAGTGCTTAAATCCTGTGTATTTTCAAAGTGACTAGAAGGATCAATATATAACTGAAGCACCGTAAACAAATTGTAGATTATTGTGTGTGAGGAGAAGGGAAGTTACCATGTGGTAACAAAAATTCTATTTCAGGCTACTTCTTTAAATAAAATTTTGCTTTACAAAAGACTTGACCTCTTGAAGCCCACTAGCAACAGATCTAGCTTTAATTTAATAACACAATATTGAATTTGTCTCATATCTGATGCTGTTTCGGCTATTAGAATACTGAAGAGCAAAACCTTGCCTCATTAGATTATGCAGTCTGAAATCTCTGCATTCCACAGTATCCTGGGCTGGTTTTAAATTGTTCGCACAACAAATTGCTTTACCCACAAAGAACTAAATCCAAATGTTCAACACAATGTTGGCTTGCTCAAATGTTTTCCACTTATAATTGAACACATCTCAAGAAAATGTGCACGTTTATTATTTAAAAAAAAACCCAAAACACCCAACCCCCCCACAAAAAAACTATTTCCTAATATGAAAAGCTGGATGAGTTTTTTCAATCTAAGATCTAATCTTTTCTGTGTAGATTAAGCACATTCTAAACAAAAATTCTATATTTCGCTTTGCTGCAACATACCCTGAAGCAGTATGCAAGCTCTCCCTTGACTTCCTTTCATACTGGCTCTTGTATTCAGTTATTCTGGTAAATGGATGCAAATCAGGTGCATTGTGTTGAGGTGGAAGGAAGGGGGTGAAATTTGTTCAGAAATGATCTCAGTTCTATTCATTAATAAAATGACATCTTGACTGAAAGTGGTGAAGAATGAAATATAACAGTACTGAACTTTACTCGGTTGTAACAGATGCATGTAAGAACCTTTAGAGAAAGCCAGATATGTAAAACGGCCACAGCGAAATGATTTCTGAAGCATTAGAATAAATACTTAGACCGTGATGGCAGCTAAAGATGCAAACTCAATGCTGCAGCAACACCCTTTTTACCTTCCAAGACAGTTAAAGGTAATCTCAGGCTATAACTGGAGAAAGAAGTACCACATTAGGTAAGGACTACAAGGAGACAAACATACATGAAAGAAAAATATATGCACAATATTAACAATTAAAGATACTTTTAAAGGTTTTATGGGGCCAACAGAAAAAAAAAATTGGAACAATGCCCATGGTTACCTGCAGAGACAGCACACAGTTAAAAAAAAATCAAGAAATTGTAGCCATCGTTTTGCATAGCGATTCAAATTATGCTGGCAGAATAATTAATGGAGGACCTAATCTCTGTGAGGAAAAAAAAAAAAAAAGAAAAGAAAAAAGGCTACGTTAAACAAAGTTCATTACTGCATGATGTAAATGAGTTTCTCACCAGTGATGTCACTGATTGGCTGGGATGTAGAGCTGGTTTCGAACAGTGCAGCATGGCCGGATTGGCTGCTAGCTCTTCTGGTTACTGCCTGCTTGGGCAGCGGTCGAACCAGACTCTTTCTGTCTCTCTTGTTGTCGTTTGAAGCAAATCTTGTTCAGCCCAGCTGTGTCTCCATAGTAGTGGCACCCTAAGAGAGTCTCCCTCCTGCTTCCCACAGCTCATCTGTAAGGCGGTCGCTGCTGTGAAATACCAGCCTTTGGCACGGAGCCCAGACTGCGTTGTTAGATCCGTCTATAATACAGAAAAGAATTTTTTTTTAAAGCAGTTCTTTCACTGAATTACATCCTAAGAAGGATTAATAAGCACTAAATTGCAACTGATTTGTGGACTTTGAAATTATGTAGCTAACATGCTTTCTGAAATAAAATATTATCTGGCTTGCAATAGCATACATCATTGGTTTAAAAAAAAAAGAAAAATACGAAAAAAACGAAAGAATGAAAGAAAGGAAGAAAGAGAAGCAACAACTCTTTTTTGTTTACCTTGATTACAAAAAAAAAATAATTCTTCCTTTTTTTTCCCCTAGAACGGTGACTGACATCTTGGTGCTATGGAAGAATATTTTAAACTATCGCCAGTTTTCTATTTACATCCAAGTCATTATTTTCAGGTTAAGGCAAGGGATCTTAATTAGCATTCTCTTTAACTATGCAAACTGAGACAGGGCATGAAAGAAAAATGCTATATGGAAGAGACAGAGACAGAGAGACAGACGAAGAAGACAAAAAAAAAAAAAAATCTGTGCAGCTTTTACAGTTCAGCTGTCTGACCCCCTGCAAAAAGAATGCAGTCATATCAACTTTGCCAGACAATGGAGTACCTACAGGCTTTCCCCTAGACAAGTCCTTTATAACCAGTCAGTATTATGTGCTGCAGACAGTGGCCAATCGCTAAGCTGCTTTCTACAGCAGTGACACAATAGGTGCACTGGCCACACTGTCCTCCTAGCCTCCGACAGCGGTGCAGGTTCATTTTTTGTACGCTGGAATATGCATATGTCTTAAATGTTCCCACTGTATGGGGGGAAAAAAAAAAACAAACCACCATCAGCCTAAGCTTGCTTTGTTTTGCTATAATTACATCAGCCTAATTACTGCAGGCGAGCCGCAGAGCCACTGCTCAGAGCGGCGCATAGGCATGCACGTCATATAAATATGCATGAGCACGCCTGCTTATTTAAATACAAAAATGCATCAATTGCTGGTGGTGCCTTTTTGGTTTTGTTTTCTGCATGTCCTTCCTCCCCCCTCCAACACCCATTGCTGATAAACCAAGTGAGTTAAGGACGCCTAGCAAATGCGGTCACCGTTTTTCTCCCTTTTATTTATCCAAACTTTTATTCGTTCCGTTCTAATTGCGAGCATTCAGTAGGAACTAAAAAAAGGGAAAAAAAAAATTCAAATGCAAATGAATGGCAGTTAGTAAGGGAAGGGTATTGCAGACCTAGGGCATTTTTCTCCCTTGTCACTACC
Source organism: Illadopsis cleaveri (assembly GCA_013399915.1). NCBI lineage: Eukaryota > Metazoa > Chordata > Aves > Passeriformes > Timaliidae > Illadopsis > Illadopsis cleaveri. The sequence goes on from VXBB01006415.1 coordinate 9,872, forward strand.
CATCAGAGAAAGCGCCTGTAAATGAATCTGCGAGCACTCCATCATAGCCAGGCATCAGATGCCCAGTTCCTATTAAAGCCCAATGATCCCCCAGCATGTGCACGCACCCAGCTTGTGTGTTTGGGTCCTCTGTAATTACTGCAGCTCTTGTAACTGTACCTGAATCTGCTCATATAGTCCAAAGATTAAATCATCACTATCCACGTATTAGCAGACATAATTGGGCACGTTCTATAGTGGGAATCGCCATGCTAATTTTTCTGATTTTATGCATGGGATTTACATATTCATGAAGAGAATAGCTGTTATGACCGCCGACAGAGCAACATGAAAAGAAAAGACACCATTCTCCAGCACACAGAGTACACAAAACCTAGAGGGAAAAGATGCAGCATATGGCGACAAGGAGAAGAAGTTGTTTGGCTTTCGAGGGTTATTTTCTTTCCTATTTATAAATTCTGGGTAGACGGCTTACAAAAGCATGTAAGTATTCTGATCACGAAGGCAAAGTAAGTCTGTGTTATTAGTAATCAGCCACTGGTAGCTGAAATAAAATCATTTTCCACTTGGTGCCCAATGTTCTGCAAGTTTTGCCTTTGCTTTAGAGACTATTATCAGTTTAAGGATGCTTAGGACATATTCATCCAGGAGTGCACAAAAATACTGATGAATCAGAAAGGAGCAGAAATTCCAGCTGATATTTTAAAAAATCTTGATTTCCTATTCTAATGCCTACTTTGAATTAGGGAATGATGCTGGTGTTCTTCGTTACCAGAGGTGGTTTTTATGGAACATATTAGAACTGCGTATTTTCCAAATCTGACAAAATACATCTGAGTGACTTTCAGATTCCATTGTTTTTAAAGAAAAAAAAACATCACTAGAGGAAAGATTATTCAGGCAGAGTTGTAAGCATAGTGCACCTTGATTTTTATAACAATTTTATATAAACACTTTATGCATACTATAACCTTGTCCCTTTTATGCATTTAGTACAATAATTTCTTAAATGTTTGTTTATCTTTTAGGTATCTGCCACTCAAAAAAGCCCAAATTTCCTTATAACAGCCAGGTAACAATACCCACAGATGCCTGTTTTCCCCTACATCTTCCTACATTTGATAAAGATAATTCTACAGATACCAAGGTGAAAAAAAATATTTTTTACAAGAAAAAAATTAATGCAATGGCTGTGTTTGTCAGGCCTAGCTGTATATCATTTTTCACAAATTATTCTATTCGGTACTCCTCAAAAGAACAAAAAGTAAGGGTTTTTTTAAAATTTACATTTGTATAATATACATTTCTTGAATTACAGCCCTTTAATGCAGTCATGCAGTAACATTTCTGTAGTGACAGAAATTATATTGTATATTACATTATAAAAATGTATTTAAAAGCTGAATGATATTTTATAAGATATTATTATGAATTATATAACAATGGTAAAATTATATTTTAAAATAAGCTCAAGAAATTGCTTTTGATTCTCTAAAGTAGATTTTTAAAAAAGCAAAAAAAAAGTATTAAAAAAATTAACACAGCAATATTAACTAAAACATGTTTTTCCACCCAGACCACTGTTATTGTCTCTCTCAAAA
>VXBB01006415.1:11512-53919 GCA_013399915.1 Illadopsis cleaveri
CTCAAAACAAAAACCTATCAACAATAACCTTCTTTGTGTTTGTCTTTACCTAAAATTCAAACTTCAGCAACTATAAGTCTATGAGCTAATTATTAATTTCCCCCTTTAGCATAAATGTCTGGGCTATGACATCATACAGCACAAAAAATAAGCTTCACTGCTAGAAGGGGAGTCTTTAGAGAGCAGAATGGTGATATAATTTTTAAGGTATGACCCTTTTAAAAACCTTAGCATGGCCTCTATTCAAGAGCCCCACTCCATAAAGTCATGTACATTAGTGCTAATTTGAAGCTTTTGTTAGGGGATAATATGAGAAAACTTCAAGCATTCATGGGAGAATTTGAGGCAGGTTTCCTAAAGAAAATATGTAATTTTGTGTTCTGTGTTCATTGTGAGAAAAAAATGATTATGTTTCTTGTTTGTAGCAATGAACCTGACAAATTTCAAGTGGTCTATTGAAAAAAAATGAAATCACATACCTCTAAACATGGGCAGATTTTTGTCTTATTTTATAATCCTTACTGTACTGAATTTTTTTAACTCATTCCAGCAGAGGAAACAACAGTATAAATTAAGAAATTTCAGCAAAAAGATTATCTGATTTGTTATATCTGGCATAAAATGAAATTTGACAATAGTTTTAAAATACATCTATATTCAGAACAAGGTTTCTTATTCTAGAAAAGCATCACACGTCATACCAGTTTTCTACCCCCTTGCATAATTTCAGTTGCTGTTTTCTTTACAAATGATCACCTTTTGNTTGATTCTCTAAAGTAGATTTTTAAAAAAGCAAAAAAAAAGTATTAAAAAAATTAACACAGCAATATTAACTAAAACATGTTTTTCCACCCAGACCACTGTTATTGTCTCTCTCAAAACAAAAACCTATCAACAATAACCTTCTTTGTGTTTGTCTTTACCTAAAATTCAAACTTCAGCAACTATAAGTCTATGAGCTAATTATTAATTTCCCCCTTTAGCATAAATGTCTGGGCTATGACATCATACAGCACAAAAAATAAGCTTCACTGCTAGAAGGGGAGTCTTTAGAGAGCAGAATGGTGATATAATTTTTAAGGTATGACCCTTTTAAAAACCTTAGCATGGCCTCTATTCAAGAGCCCCACTCCATAAAGTCATGTACATTAGTGCTAATTTGAAGCTTTTGTTAGGGGATAATATGAGAAAACTTCAAGCATTCATGGGAGAATTTGAGGCAGGTTTCCTAAAGAAAATATGTAATTTTGTGTTCTGTGTTCACTGTGAGAAAAAAATGATTATGTTTCTTGTTTGTAGCAATGAACCTGACAAATTTCAAGTGGTCTATTGAAAAAAAATGAAATCACATACCTCTAAACATGGGCAGATTTTTGTCTTATTTTATAATCCTTACTGTACTGAATTTTTTTAACTCATTCCAGCAGAGGAAACAACAGTATAAATTAAGAAATTTCAGCAAAAAGATTATCTGATTTGTTATATCTGGCATAAAATGAAATTTGACAATAGTTTTAAAATACATCTATATTCAGAACAAGGTTTCTTATTCTAGAAAAGCATCACACGTCATACCAGTTTTCTACCCCCTTGCATAATTTCAGTTGCTGTTTTCTTTACAAATGATCACCTTTTGCTCTGCATGTAGTGCTATTAGCCTCACTCCTTTACTCAAGCTCTTATGAATTCCCAGGATACACTGTGCTGTGTCAGCAGTATTAATTATGATGATATTTGGTGTACTTACTTGCTACATCTTCCTGCTTCTGAATTATGGCCTGAATTTTCAAACAACACTCAGGGTCTGATATCCATGTTTAAACTCTGGCCCTCTATGGGCTTCACTCCCCAAATTACCACACAACTGAAATTTTAGATCCTAAATAACCAGGCAGTCTGATTTGCAGAACTGCCAGAAACCTGCAACTCACTTATACACTACAGGAGCTCCCATTAACTGGACTGCCTTAATATGATGCAGATGTCAAACATTTTGCTTTCATAAGGGGGCCTGATACAAATATTGACCTGATCTTTTTCATTTTAGTAACTCTAACAATCCCAAATCCTCTGATCATGAAATAGAGTTTTCCAGGCTTGGACTTGTAACTTTCTGTGGAAAAGCAACAACAGCTCAAGACATAAAAAATGTAGCACTCAAGATTAGTACTTAAATTTGGGGCAACGTGAGAATAGTAGTGAGTTGATGTAAAATACCAGGTCTGTAAAAAGAGTTTCAGTAAGAAAATTAGTTATGATTTAATATCTGGATCAGAAGAAGTGCTAAAAACTTGGAAAATCATTGTCCAGGGCCTAGCCAGTCTAGCTGTAAACTACTCTGGTATTGCATCACCAATAGAGAAACAGAGATTAAAATCTTTCACTGATGGATTTACACTATTATATCTTTCATGGCAATATTCAGTCAAACAATCCTACATGGGAATAGTGATAGTATTTTTTATCCCATTTTTTAATTCAGATTTTCCAGGAAATTTTTTGGGATAGACACAACAAATACAGAGCCTACGTTTTTAAAAAGTTGATTAATAAAATAGGCAAAGGTGTGTTATTTTGGGGTAGATTCATAACCTGTGTGCATGCAGTGTTTAGTATATTATTTGGGGACTATTCCTAATTTTTTAATATTTTTATTCATTTATTATTTAAATTAATGGATGTAAAAATGAGCCTTTTAAGTGTCACTGAGGAATCACATTTAGGAATTTTTTTCATGAATGTATTTTAAAAATGCATAAAAAATGTTTGCCTAAAGTCTTTGTCACTTAAAAGCATGTTCTGTTCTAGAGAAAAACTCATCTTCATTTACCTCTTGAAGAAACTTATCTCAGGGTTATGTTAACCCTAATTTCCTACTCAGTTGCATCTTCTTATTCAGAATTCATCCTTTCCTCAGGCTGTACTTAGTCCTCCTAAAGAGCTAAAATTGAATGATATGCTTGTGACAGTAATTTAATTAAACTGATTGTAGAAGCATGTAAACACACGATTAAGAGTCTATTTCTCCACAGTGGCTCTAGTGCTGCAAGCACTTCTACCTTCCAGCACCCCACCCACCATAAACCTAATTTCACTTACTGTCTTCCATTTATTTGGGAACAGGATATTCTGGGTGATGCTACGTGAGCTGCATTTGACCTGTTGTATGTTCACAGCCTACCATAAGCTGTGGCTGTAACTGAGTTAGCTGAACTAAACTGCTGATTTTGACACAGTTTTTCTTCTTTTTCTTGCACATGCAATAAATAAACCTCACTAAACGTTCATTTTCAAGAGCAAATGCTGTGGAGTTTATCATTTCAAGTTCCAAAGCAACCCCATACTATATCACAAATCTACTTCCACATGTTGTTTCATCTCAAGATAAAGTGGCTCTATCTGAAGGTTGGGAAATGCTAGGACACTGTTGAATATTTGAATTACTAGGATCCAGAGACAAAGGTGATAATTTTCCATTGTATTGGCCTCTTTATTAATGAGGAGGCAGCATTGTTGTGCAGAGGACTGAACATATCCATCTGCATCAAGGAGTATTTTTGATGTATTAAAGATATGCACCTAGGACACACTTGGAATTTCTTAATCTATAGTGAACTTGAGAGTCTACCTTTAATGGAGCATATTTTAGTAATCTTTCAGCACATTACAGCAGCCAAGCAGAAGGACCATGCTAGCCAGCTGTAACTCCACTTATTTGCCAACTGTTTTGTAACCTCAGGTTAATTCTCCTCAAGTACAGAAAACAAACACTATGTTTGAAATAAAACGCAAAGTTAGGAAGTCCTTTAAGCACAAGGTGTCTAAACACTAAGTACAAGATGTCAAAAGCAAGATGACAGCCCTCTCAGACCACATGTGAAATCTCTCGGGGAGGCAAAGTCAGTCTGGCCTACTGGGGCCACTGATGGAAGCAGCAGGACAATGAAGAACAGCTGCTGACAGGTATCTCTGACCTGTTGCTGGACCACAGAAGTTCCACCACCTTCCCCAAAACACAGAAAACCTCCATCCTTTAGTAAATAACACATGCATTGCACCTTGCAAGCCAGCAATCACCATTAGGGTTTGGTGGTGTGTGTTCAGCGTTAAAAAACTTCATGCCCCCTGGCTTCCCAGGATGGAGGGACCATGAGTCCTGTGTGGTGACTGCCCAATATATGGAAAAGGCATGGATACCTACCAGTGTTTAAAATTTACAGTTTTAAAATACTGAATGCCATCCTCAGAACTTACCTCGCCTTTCTAACAAAACTGGTCTTGGAGCAGTCAAGAGGGAGAAAATAAAATGCAGAAGTTTACAGGTCAAGATAAAGACAGTTCACTCACCAGTTCTCATCACTGGAAAAACAGAGTCAGCTTGGGGAAAACTGAGTTCATTGCCATCCCCCAGTGCATAGAGAGGATGAGGAATATGGACCCTGGCCAGTCCATAACAGCTCTTCTCTGCTGCTCCTTCCACCTCTTCCTGTTCCCTTGCTCCACTGAGAGTCTTTTGTGCAGGCTTCAGCCCCTCAGGACAGACCTGCTCCTGTGTGAGCAACCCAAAGGCTGAAGTCCTCCCAGAAAACATCCACCTGTTCCCTGTGGGGTCCTCCAGATTCCTGATCCAAAATGGCTGCAGGGAAATAGCTCTTCAAGCATGTTCTCTCCAGGGGCTGCAGCAGATTCCTGCAGGGACACCTGGAGTAATTACTCTCCCCCCTCAGGGCTCTTAGGGCTGTTCCTCACACAGACAGGTTCTGCCCTCCCTTACCCAGGCTGTCCCCAACGCACCACATTGTGGCTGTGGGGCTCAGCTGGAACTACTGCCCAGCCAGACCCTGGAGTGCCCTGTTCCTGCTTTCTGGACTGAAGAGTGTCAGCAGGTCACACCATTTGTCCTTGACTGGCTCTGTGTTTAGATGAGCACACACAGAGCCTTCATAGATTGCCCGTGAGAAGGGCTGCTGTGAAGTAGCTACAGTGCACATGGCTTTTCACCCCAAGCACACATTTCTCTGCAATGACTCAGTTTTCCACAGACAGGTATCCTCAGCCAGCCTTCAAGCCAAAACACATATAAAGACCATTTTCTGTCCAGTGGTTAAGCTCCATGTGCACACAGATACAAGAAACTCTTGCTGCTGTCTCACCTCCATAAAGCTGGAGATGTAGAAAATAAAACTCTTGACAACAACTGCTCAAAACCTTGCTGCCTTTGGCTTCTCTGGCAGTTAGTAGCTGAGGTGATCTAAGAGGTTACAACCTCCAGTTACAAATCTGCAACACAGGAGCAGAGACAGCCATTTGAAAAAAGAAACAGTCAGCAGCTGCTCTCCCTGGGCCCAAAATTCTGTGCATGGACAAGCTCCACAGATTTCTGACTCCTTCAAATAAGTGTGCTGCTGAGGAAAGGAACAACAGGTAGGTAAAATAATGCCCACTTTAAGTGGCAATGGACAAAAAATGCTGACCATCTCACAGCCACATACATAGCCATGGGAATATCCAGATGAGGACACCTAAACTCTTCCTTTGTACCAAGGAGAAAACTTTCATATCTATTATAATAGGTATTCTCCCTTTGCATAATTCTTAGGAATCAGCACCAGGCATCAATCAAAGAACCCTACGTATTACTTTAATAGCTAGGATTAATAAATTATAGGTTTCCCAGTATAAATAAGTGTGTATTCAGCATAAGCTGCTGTTTGAAATCTATTGATAGTTAGAGGAAGGATTTGGATTGTTCCCAAGTCAAACTGTGCTCTCTGCACAACAGCAACCTCCCCCACAATGCTCATTGTCCCAGTCTGCATCACAGCCTGCTCCTTCATTTAAAACACCTAGGTGATTCTGAAATCCTTAGCAAGTCTATTGTTGACAAAATTAGTACACGGTGATCCTCAAATATAACACACAAGGCACACAAGAAATCCCCTTTCTTTGCCATAGTTCTTTAAGTTATAGACTCCCACGCCAAACAAAAGATGTTCCTACGAGGACTTTCATAATTGCACAGTTATGTCACTCAGAAGGCAGTGTCTGTACTAACTCTTGCCTTGTCCATTTGCTGTGCTTCAAGAGACCTCTTGGCCCTCTGTTTGAAATGGCAGTGGGAGAGAGAGAGTGGAGAAGAAGCCCTAATGAATATATGCTCAAGGAAACATTCAGGGATTTCGCTGTGGGATTCCCACTAGCATCAGTGGGGGATGTTTAGGGAATTAGCTCCACAACACTTTGAAAACATGCATCTCAGGATTAGAAGGAGCAGAGCACTGCTCTGGATTTGTCTCTACCTCTATGTCTCTAGCCAGGGAGGTTAATAAAAGGTTTCAAGAGAAGCAGTGGCAGGATAGAGGTTCTGATATGATGGCAATGCTGCCTGTCCTGCTGGGCTCTCAGGTGTAGTCACATGTCACTTCATGCCATCGCCACACACTTGGCAGGTGTACAAAATGCAGGAATAGAAATAAATGCAATATACACTTTAAGAGTCAGCCTGCCCAGAACACTGAAGCAAGCAAAAGCACCAGAGAACTTTATAGGGTAGGATTAAGCTTCATTTTCCACCAATTATAACATTCATATCTTTCTCCTCATAACAATCCAGAAAATTCAGGCAAAAAACCTCATGTTATTTCTATTCTTTTCAACACCTCACAACTGAGCTTTTAGCTAGTAATTTGATAAAAAACCTTAATTAACAGGGAGTTTTATGCTAGGAATTCTACTTCTACCACTATTCAAAGCATTAGTTTGCAATTTAGTACAGAAAAAAACCCAAAAACTAGTAATCTTCAATAAATACATGATATTTACATCCATATCTTATAACAATTTCACCTAAGGCCTAATATGTATCGAGTACTGCCTCTGGGAAAAAAAAAAAAAAAAAAAAAAAAAAAAAAAAAGAGGCTTTCAGACATGAAATCCACATAGACAGTATGAACACATAAAGAACCCTTAAGTAAAGACCAAATGAACAAGATGTACATGAGACTTACAAGTGGGCTGTGGAGATGAAACACATCATCCCAAGTTAAAATCAGAGCATTAAACTAACATGTACTGTGCTGCTGTGCAATGTCTGAGCCTATGGCTTGCTGCAGTAAGTGAACCCCTTTATACTGGTTTCAAGGAATGCCATGGAGTTGATTGTGCTTCCTGTTCTCTGTTCCATATGCTGACACTGCAGCACTTTCTTCCCTCCTTAGAGAAGATGGACATTAAATATATTCACATTCTTAAGCATAATCATCTAGGAAAGAGATTATCAGGTGCCAGGCTCTTGTTCTGTTTGGCAGAACAATACTGAGAATTGTCCCATGGTCAAAGAGGATTTCTCTTCTTGCCCAAATCAGCACAAGTCTTCCATATACATTCTGTTAAAATATAATGATGAGAAACACAGCACATACTTTCTTTCCATATAAGCAACACAGAGATCTGAATGTATTCTCTCTGTTGCAATGGAGGGAAACAAAAGTCTCGAGGGTTTTCATCCACTTGGCCCTCTGTTTCCATCTTTTCTATTCTAATTCTGCTTTTCAGAGGTTGAAGAGGTCTGATTCTGGCCCCTAACTCGGATGACAAAACTTGATTTTCCAGAAATGAGAGGATTTCACCCTGCTTGATAAAACTGTTCCATAGAATTAACATTTCCATTAATTCAAACTAGACGTTCTGTGGCCTTTGACAAGCTATATCACAGTAGTGTTAGATAAGTGACACTGATACCACTGTAGCTTCCAGGTGTCTTTTTTTCTGCAGGTTTTGTGAACAGGTTTTATACAGAGACACATTCCAACTAACAACAAATGCTGACTCTACTGAGGAGTACAGGATCTATGCTTTTTTTCTGTTTTTTGTTGTTGCTCTTTTGTTTGTTTGTTTTGGGTTTGGGTTTTGTATTGCCTTTTGTTTTTTGTTGAGATTTTTGATTGCTTGTTTTGGGGTTTTTTGTTGTTTTGTTTATTGTGGGACTTTTTTTTGTTGTTGTTCGTTTGTTTTTTGGCTTGTTGGTTTTTTTTGTTGCAGTAAACTAAAACTAATCATTTCTACGAATTTATCTCATCTCACCAGCAATTTCCATGATGCAGAATATTTAGTTCCAGAACTAAGATTCAGCGTATTTCTAGATAAAAATATCAGGAATGATAATATTTATACACAGCAACAAGAAACACACTCGTCTATGTGCAAGGAAAAGATTAGTGTTGGACTGAAAAAGCTCCAGTGGGTATTGCTGTCGGGAAAAGGTACATGTTTTCCCATGTGTATGTTATACATGTACACTGAGACAGTAAATGATAAGATTTGCTTCAGAAGCACATGAATAAAAAATAATGTTTAGACATGATTGATCCCAGATTGTTCCTATATATGATATTCCAAATGCAAGGAATATTGTCTCAAATTCTGGAACTTGAAGTAATAACTTTTTTTTTTTTTTTTTTTCCCAGAAAGCATTCCAGCTGTTTAGTTTTCTCCTTTCCTCCCACACACTGCACTCAATGTACCAGAAACTCTTCTTGTTTTATTGTGGAAGGTGGGTAAAAGAGAAAGGCAATGTTATATCTCCCTTTTAGTACTTAGTACCAGACATCAAGTCATACTTCAAACCCAAGTGTGCCTGGTTAAAACCAGCCAAGAAATCTCCCTTAAGTGCTAAATTTTGTGCAGGAAAACAGAGCAACTCCACATGAAAAATGCAAATAAAGCAATGAACAGCAGTCAAATCTTGCAAAACCTTGACAGAAAAAAAGCGAACATGTTCCCTTAATTATTGTCAGATGACACGTATGACATATATGTCATCTGTTGTCTTATGCACACACCTCCAAAGGAACGCTGTGCAGCCTTTTGGTGTGGAAATTTACACAGCCCAGCTTCAAAACACCTCCTGTCTCACATGGCCACAAACCATGTCCTCTCAAGTGTCACATCCCATTGCCCCGACGCTGTTTGGAAAGCTACACCCTGCTGTTTGCGAACACCCAACAAGGGATTACTTCATCTTTGTTTTCTCATGCTGAAAAGTCAAGGCTGACTTCAAAACTGAAACAGTTGGTCTCTTGCCACTGAAAATTTGATCAGGTGTTCCTCCATTGAAGCAGCTCAGATTACATTTCTAACAAATACCAAAGGAGCAAAATGCTTTCAGCTATTAAATCCTTTACATAAGAGTTTGCAAGTAACTCAAACCAGCTGAAGTGAAGTGCAAGGTACATGGATAGTGTCACTATTCTTGTTGCTACATTTTTATTGTGGTGTTGATAACTGATGACACCCACTGGAACACGATTCTTTATTATTTTTGAACTCTGAATAGTGTCACAGTTTCAAGTGCTGCATTAACTTCTGAGAGTTTTCATTATAACACTCCAGCAAACCAGGAAACATGATGAGAAGATGTAACACTCGACTTTTCCTGACATGGACGGTCTAATAGGGAGCCAGAATTGCTTTCACTTAAAATGGAAATGAAAGGCAAAAAACCCTAATCTAAATCTATCTTGTGCTGCAATAATAATTGCCTTTATCAGCCATGCTACTCATATGACAGTGTAGCATAAATGTTCCAGTAAAATGCTGGATGAACCATATTTCTGCAAATGGTTGTCCCTGTCAGTTACGGTATTAGAAGGTCAATAAAAAAGCATATCCAATGATTTCATAAGATCACCACAAAGAGAAGGATTGTTTTGTCCCAAGTAACTCTGTGCACTCAAGACAGAGCAAATGAACAATCCTTCCTTCCTTTTCCCTGTCCCCTGCCACTACCTGAGAAGAACATTTTACTTGAAAACCTGTTGAGGTTACTGCTACACATCCATTAATGCAGCTAGATGAGTGAAAATAAGTGCACACATCTGGTAATCCAATCCTCTGGACAGAGCTGGAACTGAGAAGAAGGTTTTCAGATAGGAAGAGAGGCAGCCAGCCAGGAGAATGAGTCTCAGCAACAAAGGGGAGGCAGTACAGCTCCCTCACTCTGTGCCAGTGGTGCTCGTGGGCTGCAGTGGGGCCCAGCAAGAGCATGTAAAAAGAAAAAAGGGAGAAGAGACTCCAATTGCAAAGGAAAGCTGCATGGAATTCAGTCTTCCAGAGAAGGGGTTGGAAAAGGATTGAAATTAAAGGAAATGCACAGCTTGTTTTAAACTCGTGGGCTCCATTCTCCTCATGGTCTGATAACACACTCTGCAGCTCCACAAAATTCAGTGATCAACTCTGTGTTTATCCAGGACCTTGTGTACAACAGGATCTTGGCCTCTGGATACTGCAGGAATATAAAAAGTTAATTTAAAAAAAAAAAAAAAAAAAACGTAATGGAAGGGGGAACCAAATACCTGAATATGGGAAGAAATGGAGAAGGTTAAACTACAAGCAGCAGAAGCTGGGCTTATTTTCAGTGAAATGCATGACAATCGAAGTCCATAGCACTGCCACTAGATCAGTTTAAAGACTGCAGCACAATTCTAAGTTCAGGCGAAATTCACCTGACAAGACTAATATCAAATACTGCTGTAAAGTGTATTATAAAGAAACCAACAACATCAGCAAAGTTTCATACAAAGAGAGAGAATCAATCTATGAGCAATACTGCAGAAAGAATTAAAGAATAAATTATGTTTTTCTCCAGGTGGAGACTTACATATGCCTCAGAAAATTGCTTTTCTGTGTGTTTGTTATTGTTTTAAAGCAATAAAGATAAATTGAAAAAGTAAATAAAAAATATCCTAAGCTCATTTCCAAATAATACCTCAGTGGCATCACTGTTTTCCAATTGGTTTGTCTTTTTAAGGGGCCTAGAGGGCTCTGAATACCAGAAATGCTGAAAAATCACTCTTTAGATCTCAGACTTGTATTTATTAGAACTGAACAGAAAGCTTGGATCTACGAGCCTTCATATCTTCCCCATCCTTTTTATCTCCACCACTCATTCTGTGTTAGAAAAAGTTCATTAGAGGTTTATTTCCCACAACTTGAAAAATCAAAATTCATGTTCTGAAAATGTTTCTGTTTATATCACAAGTACTTCCTAAATTGGCAAATTAACTTCAGTAAATTCTACGTGTTTTTTGAAAACAGAAACCCCACAAACAATCAAACAAAAAGCAAAAATGTAAACAGCATTAAGACAAAAAACTATAACAACCCAAACCACCAGGAAACACCAACCAGAAAATCAAGTACACACAGTCTGGACCCTGGCTGACATTTACATTGCTCTCATACTCTTCATATATTGCTCCTTATTTCTTTTTATGCACCACTTTAATTTTTTTTTCTCTCATTACACTTTCTGAAGAACTATGAAAATAGTCTGTTGCACTCCTCAAATGCTGATGTCCTTCTGTGAAGAGTTTCTCCTTTATCTGTGTTTTTTACTACTTAATTTCAAGTCATAGTTTCCAATGTAGAGCTACTGAATACATTTAGATTAGGGTTTTTTTTTTTATTTTTGGAACCAGTAACCCTTTATGGAAGAAGATTTTAAGAACTATGCTGTAACTTCCCCTTCATAAGGCAGCTGTCCAGTAATGAGTTCCTAAATGAGCATCCTCCATCCTGATAATAATTTTTTCCATCTTATTCTACAAAATTAAATTCACTGCTTCATGCTAGAGATAGCAAATAAGTATGTTACTGTCAATTAATTAAAAGTCTATCTGACACAGGCTCATGCTTCATTAACACATGCCAGTCCACTACCAGAGAATGAAAACTTCAGAAGAACAAAGACAACTCCTGTTTTCATAATTCTGAAATGTTGACAGCACATCTACATCTTATTTTAAAATTGTTATATCATAAAACATAGAGTAAGGTCCCCTCCTAACTTCCCTTTCTTCTGATCCTATTGAGTTACAACTGTGATCAGTAGTAACAAAAGATATGGGACAGTTTGTGCAATCCCTGAGAATCTGCATAAGACCTTGTTCTTCCTCACATCTAGGCTTGTAGTAATTAGCTGCACCTGATGGAAAAGTTTTCCCATGGTGTGGCTATGAAATTCTTCATTTACTAATTACATCTGTACTTATAAAAAACTCTGCTGAATTTTCATCTGATTCATGGAAAAGCTGTTTTCCTTTATTTAACAGTCACCATAGTTATAAGAAAAACATTCATCTGTTTCTTGAGAGCTGGTGAGTTCGTCTCCAAGAACACACAGATCAACTTATATAAAATACAGTGTTTATCCATGGTCTGCAAAATACATGTTATGTTCTATTTATATTATTTAGGGAAAAAATATTGCCAGCCTAGATCTGATGCTTTAGTTCTATCACTCGAGACACTTGCATGTGTTTGGAAGCAACTAAGAGGGTTAGAAAGTTTGAGCTCTGATATCGGTGAAGGTGAAGTTTCGCTTGCTCAGAGAGCTCTTTGTATCTTTTTAGCCCCAGGGAACACTAAAGAAGTTCCAGCTATTTTTTGACAGAATGTAGGTTTGAGACAAGACACCTGCAAAAATCCCTTAACTTCCTTCTCTATCCCCAGCTGCATGAATGTCTCAAAGAAAAATAAAATAAACAGCTGAAAAGGCACTGCCAATCAGCAAAGCAATTTTCAGAGGAATTTTCAGGAATCCTGTCAGTCCTATGTGCGTATATCTGATCCAAACAATTTTAAGACATTTTTAGCACCTAAATATTCAGATATAAACCTTCTACACTATCACAGCATTTTCTTAATTCCTATTCCCAGTGCAACCTGATGGAAGAAATATCCATATGATGTCTAGTCAAATACCTGCTGTCAGTCTTGATCCCCTGTACCAAAACATGAGGCACCAAGAACCAGACCTGTGGCTGTTTTCTTTCTTTTCACTGTTTGTTTGGGTGTTTTAAGGTATAGTAGAATAGTCAAATCTGAAAAACTAAGCCTTTAAACAGTCAGCTTTAACCAACTTATTTCAGTTGAAATAAGTTCAACTGAAGTTGAATGAAATTTCAGCTGAATAATTATCCAAAATCAGATAAAACTCATGTTTAATTATGTAAAACTCTTGAAATTAATCTGCTTTATTTTATAGGAGTAATACAAGAATGTTCAAAAATATCAGCCTCTCTTAGTGGCATAACATTAGAAAAAAAACTAGCATGATGAAAATCAGGTCTGACTCACAAAAGGCTGTCTTTAAAAAAGAAAATACACAGAGTTTTTTATATAAGAAATTTTAGAAGTTGTATTTTCCTCCATTTGAATCTCAGTCACAGAGTTCCAAAGAAAAACTTACATAGACAGAGATACAAATTAAATATATTCACTGCTCAGGTTAAGTCATCCACCAGAGGCCCCTGGATATTGGGTGTTCCTAGTTTGGAACAAAATTATCTGAAATAAGTGAAACTTTACAAAAACTCAAATAAAAAAAACACTTTAGGAGGTGTCAATATACAGATGTCAGAAGAATTGTTTCACTGAAAAAGACCCAAAAATCTTTCTCACTTTGTCTTCTTCCTCAACACTTTTTGACTGGAGCAGGAGACATTTTAAACACATAGAAAACATTCAAATACGATGGAAATGTGGGATAACTTTTGTCCCAGTGTTACACCCGTGACACAGGCCAGCAAAGCCTGCAGCGAGGGAAAACAAAGATAATTGTAAGGAGGGGTTTGGCCTTCTCTAAGAATTGCAGAGCAGACAAGGAGTCTATTTAAAAATACGGCTTTGATTTCCCTCCCAGAACAAAACCAAGGAACACTAATCCATCTGATTATAGATATGACACAGCCAAATGGTTATTTGAATGAAACAAGATCAGATTTTGTGGCCTGTACCTGTCAGAGATCCCATCTTTGCTCTGAATAATAACTAGGACAGGCAGCCTCACACTGGAAATTAAGGGCTGCATTTATAACTAATATAAAGCACTATAACTAGTGCTTTACTAACTAGTAAAGCACTTTCCCTTACACCACATTTTGAGAACATGGTTAAACTCTCTTTACTACAGTAAAACTCAAAATGAACACAAAGGCTTCCTTTATTTGTGAAAGCAATGAACAGTGCTCAGGTTTGCTATAGTTAAAACTTAGATCAGGAACCCTATGTCCCTAACTACTACAGATTTTTCTAGTAACAAATCCTTAAAATATGTTTCCCTAAAACAAGTACAAATAAGCACAAGCAAGCTAACTGTATTTGAAAGAATTAAAAAAAGAAATCCAACTAGATTATCCCTTAAATTTCCCTTCAAGTTCAATATCCAGAATAGCAGGAAGACACTTTCTGTGGGTAGTTTTTTTTTCATTTTCCTGGTTTTGATTGTTTTTTTAAAATTTGTTTATCTGGTTTTTATTTTTGTTTTTTTTTAACATTGTGAGAAAAAGTCACCCTGACTCAAACCAACATAAATTCTTCTTTCTTGCAGCCACAGGACAAAAATAAAAGTAGATATTTTTTTTTATTTCTACATTGCCTTCTGTACCATAAATTGCCAATGAACAACCTTAGAGATGAAATGGGACACCTAGAATAATCTAAAGGCAGGTGGAGACACTTGGATTGAGAACACACACACATCTCTCTTCAGCTGAAAGCCAGCATTTAAATCTGGAACAGAGGCTCCTGCTTAGATGAGCAGACAATATAGCAAAAATTACTAAATACTCCCTTTTTGTTTGAACAAAGGTACTTCTGTCATTCATCTTCTCATTAAAAAAGGTCTTTTCTTGGCTAAAGTCCATAGGAACCACCATTTTTATAGCAATTATTTCAGCACCAGCATCAGTTAAAAAAGAGAGGAATGGTGCTCTTACCAAGCATTGGCCAGCCCAAAGGGGAAACATTGCAGAAATATTAAAAAATGGAACTTATTTAAAGAAAGAGTAATTTATTTTTTTTTTAATTGACCCTACTTGGTGATAACTCACAAGGAACCTGAACAATCTATCCTCCCATCTTTTACATCAGTGCAAAATTGTAGACATAGTAAAATATTTATGTAGCTATTTATAGTTCCTACTTACCCAGTTCAGACTGAGGACAGTGAGGAATACATCTGGCCACTCCTCCAGCCAAAATTAGTTCTATAGCTGACAATTCTAAAAGGCCATGTCATTATATCAGTTAGTCTGCTGAGCTAAAAAATCTATCAGGTTGTAAACCTAGATTCCAGAAGGCAACAGCTAAGCCAGACTATAAATTTCCTATGCTCAGATAATTTTGATTATTTTGCTTTCAAATGTGCTGAGAATATTTTCTTGTATAAATTATAGTTTATTTGAGAGGACACAAACTCTCATGGGGTCAAGCATTTTCGATAGAGAGGTTTGAGACAAATGCTGGAAACTTGAAGACACCAGGATAGCTCCAAGTGTCTAATTCTATAATTAGAATATAATTTCACATTCTGATTTATCATCAATGTCTTAAAGACAGTTTAAATATTGACTCAATAACTGGAAGTTATCCTGACTGCCAAAGTCATCCACTGGTGTCCACTGAGCAAGAAGGCTGGAGAATGATGACATCTTCCCCAGCTCCCTCTCTGCCCCTCTGCTCCATGGGGATGAGACAGTGCAGACCACGTTTCCAGGCCACAGAAACTTTTTGGAAGGGCTTCCCTCTAACTCCTTGAGGCTTTATATCCCATACTTGGCTCTGGCCACGACCAAAGCTTTGGAGAATCCCTCTACAGAAGGCTACATTTAGTGTAGTCAGAAAAATCTCAAAAAAATCTATGTCTAAATATAACTAATTTCTAAAGCTCACAACTGCTCCTTTTAGTGTATAAATACAACAATAATAGACAGGGCTGACAACTCCAGCCACCAGATGCCACTTTCCTAAGGACATGGGAGAGACAAGGTGTGAAGTTTTTGCTTCCTACCCATGAAACCACAGAAAGTTGTCACATTGAGAAACCAGACTGGAGAACAGGCTTCTCCTGCACTTGTTATGGCACATCTCTTAGGAACAGTTCTGTGCTTGCTCCCCCTCCAGAAGTTTCCTCCAGCTCAGCATGCTCAGGTACTGCCAGCACAAAAGGTTTGAGGCTTGCACCTCACGTGCTCATGTGCTCCTCTTTTAAGAAATACAAAATAGAATATACATGCATCTAATTCTGAGCCATTAGAACAGCCATGCCATGCACCACAATCTGAAGAGCAGTTCCCAAAGGAAGGGTTCACTGCCAAACCTGCAGGTTGTACCATGCAAGGTCTTGGTAAAAATCTGGTAAACTTTAAATATTTTCAGTAACAACTTGGATAGAAAATATGTTATGGTATTTATGGCCATCACTGAGCTGGGAGGGGTTGTGGGCAACCTTAAGAGCAGGATTAGATTTCACACTAATTTCAGAAAATTGGATCAGAGCTATAATATCAACAGGATTCACTTCAACGAAGGCAAAATTCAAATATTTCACTTCAAAGAAATGAAAACATAATATAAAATGTTAGCTACCTGGCTAAGCAGCAGTTGAAACAGCGTTGATGTTATAGCAGCTCAAACTGAACAGGAGCCAAAAAACTGAATGTTGATGCAAAACTGGTAAATGTCAATCTGAGAAATTATTTTTCAAGTGTCTTGGGAAAGATGTGAATTTTGCTGCTCTCCTGGCAACGAGGAGGCTCAGCTGAAACACTCCTGGGTTGGGCCATTTCTCTGTGAGAAAGGCAGAGAGGCTGCAGACAACCCCTAGGGAAGCCTTGACTGACAAGATGTTTCACAAGCAGGATCTGGGAAGATGGGCTAAGGGAACTGAATATGTTCAGTATAATGAAGACAAGATAAAGAGAAGGAAGAGCTTAAAAACAGAGGTTTTAAGCAATATCTAGAATTTGTTGCAAAGCAAGCAACAAATAATTTCTTTCCATATCTACCAAAAGACAGGATAAGAACTAATTCAATTATATTTCAATAAGAAGGGTTTTGACTAAATATTACAGGAGAAACTTCTCATTCTAAATGTACAAGCAGAGACTCTGTGTCACAGCTTTTGCTAGAAGGGGAAGTTGTCAGAAGGAAAAATAACAAATATTAATGCCAGTGTTCCAAGCTTTTGTAGTCAAACATATGAAGAATGATGGCAGTGGATCCACAGATTTCCAAGTAAAGAAAATTTTCATGAGCCTATTTTTTTTTCTGGGAAAATTATTTCAGGAGATTTTCAGTGAGGAATCTGCTGGAATGGATTTGGCCTGCTTGCAAAAACTCTGATGTGAATAATAAATGCTTTTTTTCCTGACATAGATTTGGTAACATTTTGAGAACAAAATATTGTGCTTGTTGCTGTGAGGGGAGTGGGGGAAGGTCAACATCAAAGAACAGCAAAGAAAAATACTGCATCAAAAATCTTGATCTTCAGAGATCCCTTTAGCACAGTATTTATAAAACAAAAACAGCTAACAAAACACAATTATACAATAGACTGGGGAAAAAAAGTTGTCATTCTGCCAAGTGACACATGAGATCCTTTTGGTAACAGGATAAATCGGTGACACATATAGTTTAATAGTTCAAGAACAACTGCACATTTCTCTTTAAAGGTACAGCACAGTGAAATTATATTACATAATGAAATTGTTATTTTCCACTTTTAAAAGGGAATTTTAATGGTTTCCAGATAACTACATGTCCATACCTACACACTTGCCACTACACACCTTCCCTCCTAGAAAAAAACAAAAAAACAAAAAACTAGGAAGGACAAATAAATTAAAATTAGGAAGAAAACACATAGTGGATGTGTTAATCACCAAAATCATGTTTAACAAAGAAAGGAAAAATGCAGAAATAAATATTTTATAAAACAGAAATAAATGCTTTTCCTCCCTGAGTAGGTGATTCATTCTTGAAAACGCGAGACAAGTTGGTGGGGGGGAGCATTGTCTGGGGTTTTTAGTAATACTTTGAGAAAACAAATGGAAAAGTGGTTCTTAGCAGGTGACTGTGATTCTAGATGTAGACAGATGATAAGGGGCAAATAAACATTCTAGAAGAGAGAATGGACATGCATGTCCTTCAAATGCACCTGTGCTCACCTAGCACAAGAACTCTGCTGCTGCTGTTGGCACTTGTCATCACTGGCACTGGTCATCACCTTTTAATTCCTAGTTGGTGTCCAAGGAAACTAAATTCTGTACTCTCTTCAGGAGATCCCATGCTTCACTTAGATATATTATTATTTCCTAGAAATTAATAATAATTTCCAGGGTGGGAAAAAACCTATGATGAGTAGAATTTTTCTTCTTGAAATTCCATTTCAAACAGGGGATTTCATACTCCCTTTGCACCCATCAAACACCTAGGAAAAACAAGTGGCAAATTTTTTGACTTAGAAAAACTCAGTGGAAAACAAAATAGTTCTCAAATAAAAGAAGGATCTTAAGCCTGATGAAGGTACAAGTCAAAGGACATCACGTGTTCTCACAAAATTTGCTTCTCTAGACTAAATTGGCAACAACAGTGTCACTACCTGAAAATCTACATGATTTTTAAATTAACTGAAAGACCTTTCAATCCATAAAAATGTGACTCATAGATCTTTCCTCTAGAAAGATCAGTGACACAAAAACACAGAATAAGCATCTAAGAAAAGGAGTTTTGCCTATATTTGTTTGGGAAGGGGGGAATCAGGAAGATGGGGGCTTGATTTCTGCTTTGTTGCTTTTAATTCCTAGTTCTACAGTAAATGCAAATAATTATACCAGAGCCAACAATTACAACCCCTTCCAAGATATTCCTGTCTATCCTATATTAATATAGACTTCAAAGGCTATAATGATGCCATACATCTGGCAAGTTTCCATAGCACTATAGGCACCAGGATGAAGCTCTCTAAAGACAGTATTTAACAGGCAAATAAATGACTTGATGACAGGGCTTGATATGGAGATTTCTAATGCTTGCAGATTTTTAATGCCCGAAATCTAGCCTTAAATGAAAATAAAACATGGGCCTCATTTTGGATTTGCCAAAACCATGGATGAATACTTCCCAACTTTCCCAAGCACAAAGTATTTAGAGAGGAGGTTGTTGCTACTATGGGAGTAAAGATTTTTATTCTGTGCAGCATTGTTTAAGGCTTTTCTCTTCAAAAAATATCTATGAATGAATTTTGTTTCAACTTTTTTAAAAAAATTGCAATCAAACACAGACAGTTCTGCTAAACTACAACCAAACTATGCCAAAATATCATTGCAAAATACCTTCAGGAACCTAAGTTAAATTAAACAATTCTATTTTGATAATCCACATAAATTACTAAAAAAACCCAATGAATTTGTTGGTTTAAAAGATGGCACCAACATGATTTGGTTAATCTCATAGTGACTTTGTAAGCTGTTCATGTAAAACCTCTGGTTAAAAAGCAGCCAGTGATGGATGAAACAGGTCTAATTACATATCTCTTTGTAGGTTTGTCAAATGCATAAATATTACACAAAGAAAATGGCTGTGTGATAAATTATAGCAAATTACTATAATAAAAAAGTTTACTTTTGTTTTTGATAATCAGTAAATTAAT
Organism: Illadopsis cleaveri; assembly: GCA_013399915.1. Classification (NCBI taxonomy): domain Eukaryota; kingdom Metazoa; phylum Chordata; class Aves; order Passeriformes; family Timaliidae; genus Illadopsis; species Illadopsis cleaveri. The sequence continues at coordinate 31,005 of VXBB01006415.1, forward strand.
TGTGTTTGTTGCCAATTTAAAATGTATAATTAGTAATACATCTGTGTCATTTAAATCAGCTAAGCAATTCTCATTGTATCATTACTGGAGGAATCTGAAGTGTACTTAATGTATTAATGATTCACAACAGGGAAGAATTCTCATTAGTGGAAACTTTTGCATAGTCAATAACCAAGAAAATTAGTAAATAAATAAATTACTTCTCCACTAGCCTATGAATTCCATGTAGGCTAATAAATACTTGGTAGAAGGGTAAATCTCTCAAAAAAATAAATTAGATATATATCGATGGTGAATGTTTGCAAAAGCCACAGACACAAATGTTTTTAAACATTTAATGGAAATTTTGAAAAATTAAATAGATAACTAACATGTTAATAATTATACACTAGGCAGAATACAATGGTTTTACCTGTCCTTGCTACCAAATCAGTCATGCATTTAAGTCTGGTTGAAAATCATACAGATTAGCAGAATTTCAAGGCATTCAAGCTGTTCATAATATCCTGCTTACAAAAAAAAAAGAGGAAGGAGCGAGGAATGAAGCACATAAATGCAGTATTTCAGTGCACTAAGACAGCCCTACCTACAAATCTCAGCAGGAGCACAGCTGGGACGAGGTTGCTCACTGAGGGTACAAGTGGGGACCACAAGACCACCTTACACTTGGCCAGCATCACTTTCTTGTGCCTTTGCAAAATAGGCAAATCCATGCAAGTCTCATAATCCCAGAATGTGTCCTGTTGGAAGGGACCCACAGGGATCATCATCAGCTCCTGGCCCTGCACAGGAGAGGCCAAGAATCCTGTGGTACCGAGCGTCTGTTTTCACCTGGTGCTCAAGGACAGACAGAGGGTGGGCCCCATTGCCAGCCAAAGACCTCAGAGGGTTCAAGGCCCATTTGGGTGTGGGCCTCCCTGTCACCTTTCATGTGTGCCATATAGGAAATTGCAGAAATCAATCAACTTATCCAACTATCTCAAACTGATATACTGTTAGCCTGGTCCCAAGTACCTTTTTGCATTAGTTACTCTACGTACTTCTTGGGAGGCTAAAGGGTAAAAATAAATTTTTTTAAAAAAGAAAAAGTACAACCAAATAGAGACATTGGTTTCTGTACCTCTCTAAGACAAGATTCATGATAATTTAGGTTTGCAATTTTTGAGTTCAGACACAAGATTGGAAGATCTAGAACTTTATCAATCTTCTCTGTATCTTGTACTGTTTCTTTTTGAAAAATAGTATTCCTGAGAAACTGAAAAAAAAAAAAAATTCATGGAATTTCTGGATTGAGCAATCACCATCCTGACCTTTAAATACATGTATCTTTAGCAAGCCAAGAGAATAATTTCAATAAAACTGACCTGTCTAAAAAGCCAAAAATCTAGGAGTTTGGCTTCTAAAGAGTGGGAAAAGTGACTATAGCTTAATCTCATTGAAAATAAACCTTAAAAAACCCCAAACAAACAAACTTGGTTTGTTTTGGTATTTTTTCCAGAAAATATCCAAGTCTAGTTAAAAGTTAGCAGAGCTGGAAACAAAGACTACATAAGTGAAAATAATAATTGAAAAACCCAACAAAACAACTCTGCATTTTAGTAATAATAATTTTAATTTACTAAAGGTAAGTGTGATAGTAGTCTTTCCAAACCTTGTTGTCTCAAATTATTCTTGGCAAATGTTAAACATTTTCCTTTTCCTTACCAAGTAGTATAGATTCAGTCAGGGCATTGAAATGAACGTGAAAACTTACACTATTGTACATACATGAAAAAAATTACTGCGTGTGACTAAACCCACAACAAATGATTCCCTTAGTTCTCTAATTTACTTCATGAGAAAAGCCAGAGATTAAAGCAAATATTTGTGGAACAGATCATAATGTCAAAGACTATAAATAGGTTGCAATAAATACAAACAAAACTTTCTTTCAGGCTAGAGCAGGAAATGAAATACTTCCACTTCGTTCAAAAACCGAGGAAAGAAATTTCCAGAGAAACTGGAGTAGTTTTTGCACCTTATGCCAATTTCACTGACTAGGCCCCAGGTTAGGAGGGGTGTTCTGACTGAGGTAAGTGATTTGGGGTCAGACTCTTATGTCACTTCAGCAGGATGAAGGTTGCCATGGAAAACAGAACAAGAAAAATCAGGGTCCCCATGTGAAAGAAGCCAGGATCAAATCTGGAGGTAGATGTTGACAGGCTTGTTCTTTGTTTGAAATGCTGTTTGGATGTGTGTGTACATGCTGTAAATTTATTTCTATGTTTAAAAGGAATAAAACTGGATTCAAATTTGAAGCCTCCTTCAGGTCTTCTATACACAAAAAATAATTATTTTGCAAGCTACCATTAGGATATTTATTAATAAAAAATAAATTTTAAAAATGCTAACAACTCAAAGCTTATGTTTTGAAAGAGCCCACTTTCTCACTGGAGTAACTTGCAATTCCTATAAGGAATCAAGTGCAATGCTTTTTCCAAGGGCCTTTTGAGTGGATTATTTATTGCTGTTTCCTGTTCAAATTTTTATGGGCAGGTCAAGTGCCAGAGTGTTGCTCTGCTCTGTCTGCCAAGAATGATAAAAGCTGGACTCCAGTGTGACAACAGGACCATATCTAATTATTAAAGCAAGCAGGGCATGGGTTGCAGAGGGGTCTCCCCACCAACACACTCACCCTTGATTTTACTAATTTAACAGATGAAATCTTTATGGAAAGTAAACACTAGGACCAACAGCAATGCTTATTTACAATGGATTCTTTTCAAGTCTCATTTTTCAAATTTTCTTTTTTACTTTCTTTTTTAAAAAGTAAATAAATACAAAAGAATGTATTCTCTCCTCTTCCAATTTAATCACATAGTGGCAATGGGGACTAAAGACCTCTTTCACAGCCATGAGCGAGGCACAGTCATGCTGCTCTACTTGAATCCCCCATGCTGTGCTGTCAGTGACCTTAGTGGTGACCTGAAGTAATGGTTATATTTCTTTTTTTTTTTTGTCCTTAGGAGTAACAATTCAGCCTCTGTATTCTAGGCATCAGTTCTGTGCTTCTAGTACCAAACAGAGACCAATCATTATACCAGTGAGCATTTGTTACATCTTCTTACACAGTCAGGGTTTCAATGCAAGTTCATTTGAAGACAGACACAACATGTACAATCCACGATTTACTTAAGGTGTCAATGGCAGGGGTAAATTTATTTTCCTTCAGTGAAGCAGTAAAGTGGATCACTTGCTTCCCATTGTAATCATTTCCACAATTGAGAGATTTTGAAGATGCTCACTTATTAAATCAGAGCTTTTTTGGAAGAACATCAACTACTCCAAACAACATTTGGTCCCATACTGTGTAATGAAAATTGTCACACACACATTTACATTTGCAATAAATACAAAAAAATTAAAAACAAGTGCAAATGAAACAGAGGCCATACAAAACTTAAAAAAACCTTCTAAGTCTGAAGTTTCTTCTAATATTGTCGTCTCTTTCCCCTTCTGGGTTTTCCATTCATTCTGTGCTTCTTTTGGAAGTTCAGAAGAAAAGTAAGCTAAAAATGTATATATATATATATATGTATATGGTCTAAAACATCTACTCTTTCATGCTGGATGAAAGTAAACTGAGCCTCTAAAGGCATTTATGAAGATTTAACTGGGAGGCAGGTGTATATAAATAAGAGGTATATGGAATGGGGCAACAGTAAACACGTAAGAGCTCAATGCAGATCTGGACACAATAGAATTTAATCTTTTTTACACTCATAAGATTCCCCACAGAAATTAATTCAAACATTCAAGATTTAATACATAACTTATATTTGTTGACCAAACCATGATCTGAAAATAGTGATAAAGACTATATTCTTTTTATCAAAATGGTGCCACTTGTGCATAACTTTTTGGTTATTAAAAATGTGATGTACTAAACAAACGAAGTTTGAAAGCAGGATAAGAAGAGACTACTCTTTCTTGTGTGAAAGGCTACATTAGCTCAGAAGCAGAGAAGAAAGTATTTTAGAAATACTTTTTATTTATTATAAATTTTAGAAGAAACTATTTGACACTATTAGGACATCAGAGAGAAACAGTGTGAGTACTTTGTGGATCTGAAATATAAGAGGCCATATTCAAAATTACAGATAAGGGATCTGGGCAGAAAAAATAAGATAGGAGCTGAGTCTATTCCCTGGATGCTCCATGTTATTTTCAATCTATATTTCAAAAACAAACTAAAAATAATAAGAATGTAAATGTTGTTGCTTCTCTGTAAAGGAATTCAGAAAAGCGAAGTAAGACTGCAATGTATATGTAATAAAAATCAAATAAAAATCAGATCTTTGAATTTGAATTGCAAGACAAACAGTGTGAGTTACTACTCAGCAATAACCTCAATAACTATAATTATGGCAGGTGTTTCCTCAGCAGAGAGCATTCCTAAAACACTACCCTGGAAAGCAGGCAGTTTTCATATTGCAGAAATAAGTGGGTATTTTTTTCCAGAATGAAGTAGCACTTTTACAAATATTTTTGCACTTTATTTCTTTAATATCTTCTTCATTAATAGTGTTAACTCTGTGCTTTGACCAGGAAGGAGAACGCATCCTTCATCTTTATTCTCTTTGTACGTTCCAAACAACAAGCTAGAGTGAGTTGTTTTCTAGCTACTGCCATGAAATGAGCAAAAAAATCACACAACCAACCATAAAAAAAGCCTTACCCAAGTGTCAAGAAGAGAGAACTTGGCCAGTGAGATTAGAAGCTGGCAAAGTTGAAGCAGAGATCCTCCCTCCTTTTCTTATCTGCTAGGTGCTGCCAAGATGTGCATGATGCCAGTGACCATGGAAAACGTTTAACCTGGAGTATTACAAGAAACCAAGGCCTCCAAACGATGAAATGGGATGACAGCTTTATAGTCAGACAAAAGGCCATGTACTCTGGCATAGCAGAAGGCAGTTAGTTAGGAGAATAAAGGCAAGGAGGAGTATTGGTACCCCGTTTGACAGAGTACATAACCATCAGTGTTGCCTTGCTCAGAGCCAGCCGGGCCTGCAACAAGACAGGATGAGTGCCACAGGGCAAGGCCATCTGGAAGGGTGCTATTCATGGGGAAGATGACTTTAAGTTGGGCTGGTGACAGAAAACAGCTACCAAGGGAAGTAGGGGACTTGTGGGAGTCTTTTCTGGGAGGCCTCTGTGGGAACACTGCTTGCTTAAACCCAACAGAATAAAAGCTGGCAGTATCTGAGAGTGCTTTGTATTCCTATATTGAGGGTAAACACCAGGCAGAGACAGACAAGAACTAAAAAACAACTGGGCTAAACACCCTAAAGATGTCTCAGGCAGAACTGTTTACAAAGCCCAAGTAGCCCACAGGCCACTGTGCTATCTACCAAAAACACACCTCTCTTAAAAATGCACTTAAGCAAAACAAGTAAATAAAGCCTGCCACGTACTTCTGCTACAGGATTACCTTTTTTAATAGTCGATTAGTCAAGATAAACCTGAACTTCATGCACCAATACAGTTTTCATCTCAGAAGTAGTAGATTGGTCTTAAAGGGCCGAACATCCTTGAATTTAAGAGAAATACTGCTCTTCTTTACCCAATAACTGTATTTAAAGCCTAGTATAGCAATGAACTTCTCTCAGAACTTATGTCAAAATAAGTATGTTTTCATCACCTCGTTAGGCAGACTTCTTAAATGGTAAGAATCACTCGGAGGAAACAGATCCCCTTTATGGTAAGAAAACCTAAACTCCTAAAATGTAAGATGACCTTGTAATTTGTAAACTGTGCTTGCCTACTATGATAAATTATGGAGCCAATAACATGAGACAGCATTGCTTCATTTCATTTGCTGCCATCTTGGACCAGAAATGCTTGATTTCAAAATATTCTTGTTTGCAATTCAAAGATGAAATATCTATGTGGACACTAAATAATTCCTAAAACAGGAGTGATAAAACACAATATTTGATTTTATTTTGTCACAATAAATAGATCAAAAAGACCAACTGAGCTCTACCTCTTATGTCTCACTGAACTTTTTGGTTCATTCCCTATAAGCATTCCAAGTGATTTTTCCAGTCTAGCTATTAATGTCACCAGCAATATGAACTTTCACCACTTCTCTTGGAATGTACGTCATGGTCTGATAAAACCTTTAATGTCAAGATAATTTAGAACAGACATCAGGAAAAATAGATGTCATTTCACAGTCATCTTATTGCACCTCACCCTCAGCTATTTATCTTCCTATTTCTGTACTCAGAGATGGTGAACCATCATCTTGTCCTGTTTAGGTAACCAAATTGCATTTTGGGGCCTGCATTTTTCATGTACTTTGTAGTTGGTTTCTAGTGAAAGTGGAGAAAGCCGTTTTGTCTAAGGGGCAGTAAACAACAAGCTGCTCCAACTGTTTTGGAACACAGATTAAGTGTCTTTCAGCAGTGGTGACATGAGTGCACCTGCAGTGGATGCCCACTGAAGGCTGGATTGCAAGAGTTGATCCCTACACACATACAGAGAATAAGAACACACATTTAACAAAAGGGTTTGTGTGTGAAACCTGTAAATTGCTGATGGGGGTCTAACAAGTGTGCCAGTGAGTATGTGAAGCCTGACTGACACAGTTTTGTAAGCACAAGAAGGCATTAAATACAACACAGGAAACTTCTTGTGTGTAGTGCATGCATGAGCATGTGTGTAGATATATTTGAGATCTTAATGCAGCACAAACCTGAAAACAGAAACAAATATTGCAATGCCAGTTAGCAGTGAACTGTGCAAAATAAGTGAAGTGAAGCAGTTCTGTGATGTGAGGTGAGAGCACCAGCATACAAGGCTACACAGACTTTGTGGTTCTGCATTATAGAACCTGCCACAAAATCTACCCCAGTCAGGAAACTGTGCTCCAGAGTCTAGAAGAGGATTTAATATTTTAAAATACAAACTATGTTCCCTTGTTCTTTCCAGTCACCAAGACAGCTTAGGCAGTTCTTATTCCACTAGTAGCTCAGTGCACTGGGTGGATATGTTTATTTGCATGGCTATTACAATCAAGTAATTGGTGTGGCTGAAAAAGAAAATCCAAAAATATCTTTTTTCTCTGCTCTATAAGGTTAATTTTTCTTTCTTTGAAAAGAAGATCTGTTTTCATACTAAAGCCAGGAGACAGCAGTTACCATGAAAAAACAGAGATGAGTTGCCAAAGCAAAGGCTGCTTAAGTGTTGCTGCTGTGTGTGTGTGTAGCACAGTTTTAGACAAAAATATATGTATGCTTATAAATAAAAATATGTCTGTGTAGGTATGTGTGATATGCATGCATATATATGTGTATATACATGCATGTACAAATTTACATACAATATAAAAAATTAAAGTTATTCTAAACCAATTTCTCAGGCCCCCTAGTCTTAACATTTGCTCTGTAACAGACCTTTACCTCAATAGCAGCGTTAGCTCTTCAGGCTCATCCCCTTCCCACTGCTTTTCCTTATTCCCAACCATCACATTTTCTGAAGAAACTCGATGTTTGCCATCAAACTTAACAAAGTTGTTGATGAAATCCGGAGAGGAAAGCAAAACAATTATACAGTGCTTTATCTGCATATTAAAAAGGTTAAACAAACAAACCCCACCTAAACGTTTTGCCTGTTAGAATAAGGAAAGTCTTGGTTCCTATTCGGGTCAGCACGCTTAGAAAATATCTGACAATGTCATCCTGACCTCTACTGGAAACACTCAGCATTTGCAGGATTAAATTGTGGCTCAGCAAACCCACAACTAATAATTTAAAGATGTAACAAGTACTTCCAGCATCTTTTCTACATTAATTACAAGACACTCCAGGTAATAGTAGCAGAGAGCTGCAATACTATCAGCAGCTAAAGAGGATGTAAAAAAAAGCACTTTGTAATATTCCAAATAAGCTCACCTGTACAGGTGGGTTATAGCCTCCACAACTCTATACAGGGCTTAGTTGTTGCATCACTTTTAATCTGATCTTTTATCTATATTCATTTTTGAATGTCCATCAAGGTAATGAAAAAGAAAGTCACAATAGGTACAAACATTCTCATCATATCATGAGCTCCTAAGGTCCTTAGTACTTAGAAGATTAATCTGAAGTTTAAAGTGGTGTTCAGAAAGAGGCAAGAAATTTATCAACTGCTAAAATCTCAGGTACTTACAAAAGAATGATTAACCCTTCCAGGTTCGTACCAGAAATCACAAATGCTGCACAATTCCCTGATGACACATCCAGGAAGAGGTTAGAAAACTTAAGAGCCTGGAAACTGTAATTGAAAAGTGTAGTTCTGCATTTCAATGGAATCACATCATTTGCTAAAACACTAGGACTGACATCAAACCTCCTGGAAAGGTTGCATTTAGGCTCACTACTTTTCTCAGTACATACAAGCAATTCAAACCTGTGAGAAGCTCGTAAAACTTTTCCAGTATTTTGAGCTATTTTGGTGTTTGCTAAAGCAATTACTATAGGTGAGTCAAATTCAGAATTGTTCTACTCTGCTTGTATCAAACACATAGAAAGCCAGAGCTCATCATCCCAGCAGGGACTGCTCTTGCAAAATCAGTAGACACCAGGTGAGGTCTCAGCTGGTGCAAGCCAGGGCAGCTCCAGGAGCCCAGGAGGAATCAGACACTCAAGGTAGATGTAAGCCCTATGAGGAGCAGCTGAGGGAGCTGGGGTTGTTCTGCCTGGAGAAGGAGTGTCTCAGGGACACCTTATCACTTTCTACAACTGCCTAAAAAGTGGGTGTAGAGAGATGAGGGTCAGTCTCTTCTCCCAGGAAAAGAGGACATGGCCTCAAGCTGCACCAGGGAAGGTCGAGGTTGGGCACCAGAAGGAGTTTCTTCCAACAGAAAGGGTTGCTAAACATTGGAATGGGCTGCCCAGGGAGGTGTGGGAGTCATCCTTCAATGGTGGAGTACAAGAAATGACTGGACACAGCACTTGTTGCCATGGTCTGGTTAACAAGGTGGTGATCAAACAATGGTTGAACCAAATGATCCTGGAAACGTTTTCCAACATAAATGATTCTGTGATTCTGTGACTGTGAGGAGCAGCAAAGGGAAGATGCTGTAGCAATGCACACACTGAGCATCTGAAACCAGTCCCCAGCCACACAGGGAAGTGTGTGCTCTGCACACTATCAGTCAAAGCCACCTGAAGCCATCTGGACCATGCAAGAACACAAAGTCTGGACACAGCACAGCAAACAGGGCTGTTAGAAAACACTAGGGCTTGGCCTGCTGCAGAAACCAAAGCTTTGGCAGAGAGCAAGACCCTTTCTGGTAGGGGCATTTGACAAGAACAGCATTGAAGCCAGCATTATTTTAACAGAATGGAATGACTGGATGTAACCTAATATTTAAATGGTGCAAACTCATATCAGTGCATATCCAAATATTGCATATTCTCCCACAGTAAAACCTGGCACTTTGGAGGCTGAACTGGGAGTGTGGGGGGGAATCTCCTTCCTACCCTTACAACTTATGGAGCATCTCACATGCCAGCTTTCTTCTTATATAACATAAGGTGATAAATCTGCTTATCACAAGTCAGCTATGGAAGAGGACAAGCTTACTAAATGCATCTTCAAATCAAGGGCAGGATTCTCCCTCAGTACTAGATCAAAAGCTCAAGTTATATTTGAGCTCTAATGAGAAGAAACCTTATTTATCGGTGGTTGGGGCATAGGGCCAAGAAAGCTTCTGTGTTCTAAATCTGTAGCATACCAAATTCTTTACAGTTTTGAACAAATCTGTGGCTCCATTTCTCCACCACACAAATAGGGATTATAGTATTTGGTTACCTCAGCCTCAGAATAATGTATATAGTCCTTTTGTTTTGTATTTAACAAACTCCTGCACTACAGGTTTTGCCATCTAAATCTGGAAATTTTCAGATTTCATTGAAAAGAAAGCATGGGAAAAGATGTGAAACTGAAAAATAAAGTGACTCTTACATTAGAATAACACAACTTCAGGTCTGATGGGTTACATAAAAATATCCATAAGGGAGAGGCAGCGAGATCCTTGTTTCTCTAACTAGCTTAGCAATAGGGGAAAACCCAGCTCCCCAAATGACTGGCAACAAAGAAAGCTACTCAGAAAGACCACTACAAAGAAAGCTACTTAATTCTTTCTATATCTGTTAGTTTCATTCACAACAGCTATGTCTTACAGAAAGCTATGCCTTCAGCAGCCCACAGAGCTCCATGCCCCTGAAGATATGGCTTGCTGTGCATGCCTCTCCCCTTCATGCTCCAGAGGGAGTAATTCCTGTGGGAATCCACTGGGAAATAACAACAAAGCCAAATTCTGGCCTTTGAGGGAAGAGCAGGCACACTATGGCTCTCCATGGAGCCACACATCACCCCAAAGGACACCATGACAGGTATTAGTGCTGAGGGGAGGAAACACACCTGGAAGCAGCTCCATGTGCTGCACCAAAGGCTCAAGGGCTGACTCCCCATGTGCATCCATGGCCCCATAGCCAGCATTCCTGCGAGACAGGCAAGAAGAGAGGCTTTCCACTTTCCACCCAGTGTTAAATACAAGGAGACTTGGAGCCAAGCCTGACTTTCCCAAGGGACCTGCATGGTGATGCACTCAGGACAGAGCTGGACATGGGGATCTGGAAGGTCCAGGAGGCAGGTCCAGTGTGAGCCAGCTACACAAGTTATGCTCAGGCACCAGATTTCCAATGGAGCACAAGCAGGTGCTAAATCCATATGTTTTTAATAATAAACATGTTTGTGGTAGTGCCTTTCACACTTTATTACTTGAAGCCTATCCAAGCACCCCCATGATTGACATTCTGGTATCCTCATAAAGAGAGGGACCATCTCTCACAGCAAAGCATTCATGTCCCTTTTCAGAGTTTGCAAGTTGAATAAACTCAAAAATACACACACTGTAAAATTTCACTCATGCAGCAGAGAAGAAAGGGAAAAAAAAACCCCTTTCAAGTCTCAGACCAAATTTGCACTATTTCTTGAACTGAGAGAGTTTATCCCTGGAAAATCTGCAAATACAGTGGAAGTGTTTGGTAAGAAGAAAGTGATAAGAAGGAAGAGAAGTGATGGCCAAGGCTCACATTGGTAGACAGAAGGTCAGGAGACTCACAGACAGTGCTGCAACAGTCTCTATAAACATGATAAACAGCCAACTCACTGTACATGGGTACTGTGGAGAAAAGGTTCACACAGTCTGAAGGATTGATATCCTACAGGAGCAAAGAACAAAAGAGTGAGCATACAAGAGAAGAGGAGATGATTAGGAGGCAGTGCCTTTCTATGACTATACAGAACACAGTACAATTCCTGCTACTAATTGTGATATTGGCATGAAAATTATTCCCACCATTGTGTCAAAAAATGCATATTTAATGGCAAATAGATTAATACAAAGAATTTTGAGGCCTACCAAATACTTCAAAGTCATGTTTTTTATTTCCAAGGCTGGGGTTATTTAAGTGGTTTTTATTTTTAACAGTAACATTGGGGCAAGGTACAAATAAAAGTTCTAGGCCAGAAGAGATTAATTAAATAGTACTACTTATACTTTAAATACAAGCAACAAACCATTTTGAAAAAGAAAAGTTTGAATGTGAAAAGTTTCTTTCAAATTAAAACAGTAAGATCCAAAGCTGGAAGCCAAACCACAATTCTTTATGTATCAGCTGCTAAAATAAGATGGAGGTTATGTCCTAGTGTGATCCTCTACCAGTAGGACTCCTGAACAAATATTTTCCAACAACCCACTGATCATGTAATAGATTTAAACTACTTGGAAAATGAATGGTATATAGAGAAGAGATGCCTTGAAAAATGCAATGAAACTCAGTGAGGTTTTCCCTACCTCTGCCAAAGATTTTTTTATGTTATATTACCTTTTTAAATCAAGAACAAGCAGATTTCCCAATATCCAAAACTCAAAGTCCTCAGCCAGCATCTTCAATTTTTTTTCAGTAATTATTTGGTGATTGAAATAGAGAGAAGACATGTAAAAGGGAGCCTACTGTCATGGGGACACTTAAGTATGAGTGTTCAGAATCTGAAATTGTACAGTTTTAATCATCTAAACTCCTTGTGCTGAGGCCATGAAAATCTCCTCTCTGTGTGTTTTTGGGGTTTTTTTCCTGAATTTCATTCTACCCTCTCTGCAAAATAAGCAATACTATTTTTTTTTTTTTAAATCTCAGAGTCTTGTGTGGTAAGACTATAAGAAAATCAAGTTTTGCCTCTTTCCACATAAAGTGAGACACCAGAACCATAATCATGGATGGAGTTTTCAAGAACAACTACAATAAAGATAACACATTAGTCCTTTCTGTTTTCCTTTGGGGACTCCATGTATGAAGGAAATCATATAAGGCATGTAGTAAACCAGAATGTTTGGACAGTGGCCATTGAAACTGTCAGTCTCAGCACAAAAGATGAATAATTTGTAACTGGTTACAGAATTTATCTTTTAGACGATATGCCTATACATGGAACTGCCTTGCAGGGGGGAATAAAAGGCTTTCTAAATATAGCTGAACTTGGGTGTAGATCACAGGACAGAGCCTATGAGAAGCTGTAAGAGCATTCAAGGTAAGCACAAAATGGTCCTAAGAGCAAATCTGTGAGCAACACAATACTGTCAGTGCTCAAATGGTTTCAAGTGGACAGTCTTGAGTATTGCTTCTACATAATGCTATTACACACATAATAGCCACCCTTCCCTGATGTATTATATCTAAACATGTGCTACTGTATTTACAGCAGCTGCTTCCTCCTCAGAAGGAATTAGGATAGGTTGCTTCTGATGAAACTGACTAAAGCAAAATTATCCAACCTTTCTAATTTTTCCCTGAAAATAATAAAAGAGAAAATCATATGCAAAATCATACTTGTACATAACACCAAGTTCTGCGACTATGGAAAAACAAAACAAACACCAAGAAAAGACCCAAAATCAGCTGCACCACTGCTAGATTTTCTTTTCCTTTTTTTCCTCTTGAGTCAGCATCTCGTCCTCGCAACTTCCCACATAAAAGCTGTAGGATCATTTTTGCTTCATCATTATTCTTCTTCCTTTTACTCCCCTATAATAGTTTAATTCAGTGAAATATCAATCAGAATAGCACCTTTCAAAATATATTTTCATGTCTGAATTTGCATGTACTGCAATATTCAGAAATAAAGATCTGGCAAAAATGAATCCTCAATATGTACACATAAATCCATGCAGGGAAACCATCATCAAATCTGAAACTGCAAGCCAGCTCTGGGAGAAAACAATCTCTCCCAAGCCTTTTTGAACACTCAGGTGCATGATTTTATTTTTTGCTGACCATTCTGATCATCTTCCAGAAGTTCAGCACACTTTGGCTCATGAGTGTTATGAAGTGGGACCTTAAGGCATTTTCAATGGGGTTGAAAGTACATGGGAAGCAAACAGATCAAAGAGCACTGTACAGAGAATGTTAAGGGTAAATTGCATTCATGTCACAAAGCATTTTCACTTCTTCAAGGAATCCAAGCTGCAGGCATTTTGCTGCCACTAAAATAAAAGATTTTTTCCTGAACTTCACATTTGAAGAACAGGATGTTAAAAAAGCACATTACAAAACAGCATCAGCAGCCACTACAATTTTTTTCCAAATCTGAGGGGGAGGGGTAATGCTATCTATTACAGATCACACAAACCATATTTAAAAAAAAAATCCTCTAAATTATGTGGAGCTGCAAAATCAAGGGTGGGTTTGGTGAATTAAAAGTTGGGTCTTACCACTGTGCAGCTTTTGCTGGTCCCTCCTTCCCCACTTACCCCTTCAGTCCCTGGGCAACTGAGCAAACTCATTTTATTTACAGCCTAAATTGTCCTCCTACTGAGAGGGACAACATTGCACCTCTCAGCAGAGCAAGCTCAGTATATTATTTATAGTCCAATTTTAATTATTTAATTTTTCATAAGCCACTGAGAAAAAAAGTCTAACCAAAAATACAAGGAACGTAATTGTCCCAATTTCTCTTTGTGCACACTTGGGAGTGAAATTCTCTAGGGTGTACTGCCTCAGGAATAAAAAAGTTAATGCTACTCCCCAAACAGAAGAGCATGTGTGGAGGCTATCTGAAGAGTATGATGTTATATCACTATGATACACAGATCAATACTCAGTGGTCTCTGAACTGTTTAGGAAAAACTAAAACTCACTTCACCCAGGTAGCTCTAAGAGGCATGCACCTACTTCTTAGACAGACAATTTTTTGTTACAGAGGCAGGGTTATGCAATCAGCTCTCTTGTGGAGAGCCACCTTTTATGTAACTAAATCAAATCCTCAGTCATCCACAAAAATAAATTAAGATCCCTTTTCCAAACTCTTGATGAAGAATATTCATTTCCTTCTGTTTTATTTTTATGAGAGAACACAGTGTCTTATTGTTTAGAAAAGAGGAGTAATACTAACCCTGTTTTACACATAATACATAAGCTGCAAAACAAATCTACTGATGCTTCAACCAAAACGTTTGTCTCAATCTTTGTGAAATAGAAATTTATAAAAATATGAACTAAATAATGCTGAACAATACTTGAGAGAGTCAAGGAAGTGCCAGAGAAACTTTCAGTAAATAATGCAAGAATCAAACAATTGACCAGTTTTTCTGCATTTACACCAGAATAACCTTCCCTTTCCTCTATGTCTCTGCTTCAGTTTAGTTTTAAAACCAAATGGAGTATTTTAAATGACACTAAAACCCAACTGATGTATGAAACACTGTAGAAATGGCATCATCTTGAACAGGCCAGCACTAAAACATCTCATGGTGACTGGTTCGTGTAATTTACATTTTCCCCTTTGTGAGGAACAAAGATTACAGAGCTTCATTTGAGGACTAACTTTGAATACAGAGACAAAGTGGCTTAAGTGCCTTGTCCTGAATGGATGGAAATTGAAACCCCTTCAACACAGCAAAGGTTTGCAGTGCATACAACATTTACAATTACTAATGACCAATTATCTGCTAATTAAACATAAATAGCATTGCACCCTTACCAATGGCTGCACTGGGATACCACAACATTTCTTTATTCTAAATGGGAATTACTGCAAAGCTTAATGTAAGGCTGAGGAGGCAAAGTTTGAATACTGGTGTGTAACTACTTACAGCTGAGTAACAGCAAGTGTTGAGACTGAAGAAAACCCCACCTCTCCAATCTTATATCTCATCTGACTTTCAAGAAAGTATCTATATGCACTGGGGATCCAAAGCTGAAAAAATATATATATATATGTACACAATTTTTCTTGTCTGAATTTTTTCTTGTGCCTTGAGAATTTCTGGCTAATTGGTCCTTTTGATAGGTCATCTCTTATCACTTTTTCCTTCTAATAAAGTTGGAAATTTCCATAAAATTCATACAAAACCAAGTTGCACCAGAGAGGGAGCCATGTTCTATAGTAAAAGAAAGGTGGATTTGAAAATGCAAGGGAAGTTGTCAGCTGCCTGGACACAGTTTTACTGCAAAATTTGACATACATCTGAAAATATTTTGTTTTATTACTTTTTGGGCATATATTGAAATCTTTGTAAGAACTTAACATTTCTCCATCCTAAAAAAGTATACTGAATGTAGGCACTAGGAAAAGGGTTCAGGCACCTGTGCAGCCCTCCTTCCATCTTATTTCATAACATGGCACAGGAATGTTGTGTTCATGAAGGGATGCAATGGCAGGGGACACCACCCAACCAGGGAGTCTGGACATGGGAGGCAAAAAGAAGCATAAGGAAGAATAGTGAATAAACTTGTTGATTCTTACATAAAAATGGGAGTCTTTGGTTAGAGAATACCAAGTGAAATAATTATTCTAATCATTCTCCTTTTGAGTGGTTCACATTGTAGTGAAGAAATAAATAAACATTTCTCTCCTTTCAAAGAAACCGGGTTTTTTTCCATGGCATGAAATTCCAAACCTTGATAAAATATCCTGATCTTTTTCTCATAACAGGAGAGTTATTCTCAGAAGAAGAAAATTCTTCCTAAAGTTTTGGAGCTATTCATCTGTCTGAACTCTTCCCTTATCTAATTTCCCTCATATGAATTGTGAAAAGATGTCTCACCCATATGCACAACTCCATACCTTGATGGAGTTTTAAAATTCTAATTTCTTCTATACAAGGGCAAATCACTTTAAACATTCTTTGGCCAAAATCACATTAAAGCACAGCACACTCAGCAATTTCTCTCAAAAGTGATGGAAAAATTTACAAGAAAAAAGTAGAGGGAGGGAGGGAGGAATGAAATAAAAAAGGATAAAAGAAAGATGTAAAGAAAAGCTTAGGGGGAAAGGGAAGTGATAGTTTCCTAGGAGCACAGGAACAGTAAGTGTCTGTGTGTGTGTGTGTATAAATAGCAGAAGCTGTACAGAGAAAGAGTAAAGTAAATTAATAAAAAGGAGTCAGTTTATTTTGATTGTAAAATACACACTGATTTCTTTCCAGAAACGATATTTTAGTCTCACCAGTAACTCTTTCTGAGTTTTACATGCTGTTTGGTTTTTTTTTTCCCTCAGAACAGTTAAAATGACAAAGAAGTTCTGATTCAAACTGATATCTCAAGACCTTGTTAGTAGTCAGTAGAGAGAATTCCTCTGTAGCATGGAAAAATAAATATTTCTCACTTTTTGTACCAAATCTGTTTTATGTCATGCTATAGTTTAACTACTAACAGGACTCTGAGATGATTAATGTAACAGCAAGTCTCCTAACTCAGAAGAAAATACCCTATATTTTATACTGGGGGTTGCACAAAAACCCTCTTCTAAAACAGATACTGACAGAGACTAACAGTAGATGCTGTAACTTAATCTCAGAACCCCAATGATGTCAAACCCCTTGAGCATCATATACAGTTTATGGTAGGGTATTATCACAATCCTTCAATGGAATTACAGTTTTGTAACTAATCTCTCCCTATCAGTTACACTGCACAGAAACTGTGAAGTCCAAATACAAAGAGACCATAGGTGTGAATGATTGCACTTGAGTCTCTCCCCCCAACCACATTTCTAAGTCCCAGAGTGATAAATGGCACAGCAGTTATAAATGGGCCATAGGGTCAGTGGAACTAAAAGCTGAGAGTTCAAAGAAAAGTCACAATTCTTCAGAGTTCAGCAAAAGGCCAGAGACTGATGTTGCAATGCTTAATGATAAATGGCCAGGGTTGTTATGCTCCAATTAGAGAAGATAGAAGATTGGCAAACAACGGTGGCAATGGGAACACTACAGCTTCAGACCATCCATATCACCTCATAGGTCTCTGAGTGTTATGGATTTCCTGTATTAGTCTAAAATTCTTCATTGACAGAAGTTTAACAGTCACAAATAAACCAGCCACAAGAGGTGCTGGTAATACAGAAGTCACCAGCACAAATTTAACATAAACGGATCACATCCACACGAGTTCACAAAATGACTCTGAAGTGTGAGGAGAAGGACTTTGGCATGAACAAGAGATATCACAGGAGACTGAAGGCCAAATCTACTGACAATTTAGGTATCTTTCCTCCCTAAAGGGAGAAAAAAATCAGGAACTAGAACTGAGGCACACATGAGTTCAAAAGGCTGATTCAGGAATAAACCTGAACAGACACCTGAATCTCGACCTGTGCCACTCAGGGAAGTGGAAGCCAACAGCATCTTTCTTTCATGGAAAGGGAATCACGTTTAGACCATTTTCTCAGGCACTGAAACAACTGCATTCCAGACACATGCACATCTTACAATAATACTCTTACAATCCAAGTGAACACCCTTCCCACAAGGAGTGTTTTCCATCCTGCACTAGTGTGCAGTTGGGAGATGAAAACTGGTGGATCTGTAAGGATTGCTGGCAGGAGGACCTGGCCTTTTGCCATTCCTGTGCAGGAAGGAAAGATAATTCAAACTCATTTAAACTCCAATATTACTTCTACTTTTTAGACAACAGAGTAATGTATAAATAGTTGCCATTGAAGTGAGGCCTGGAACAAATCTCCTTCCTGCTAGATAAGATTCAGGTTCCAGATAGGCTAAGTTGGAAAGATCTCCAGGCATCTCTAAAAAAGATTTCCTGAGCAGACTTTCCAAGTGTTTGTTCAGAGCTGAAAGCATCAGATTCTCAGAATGTTCTTACTATGATCTTTTATGGTTGAATTTTAAGGACCATAGTCTAAAACTGGATCATAAACGTGATCACACACTGATATATAGAACGATTTGCAATGATACAGTTATGAAATTATCAATATACAGAAAGATTTGCATTAGGAATTAAATTACATGCATTTTCTACATCCTGCTCTCCAAAAAGGCCACAAATTAATCTTTGCTTATTACTTTTCATTGCATCTCTGCAATGACAACAATAACAACAAAAAAATAGTTCTGTGATGAATATTTTTACATAAAAGCTTGAACAGTAATGAACTAAAAATAGATACCTATTTGTCAAAGATTCTTAGAGACAGCACATGAGGAAATTTTGCATGAAACAGCTATTCAGGCTGCCTGAAAGTATTCCCCAGAGATGTGTATCAGTGCCTACAATTAAATCACATAAACAAAATAATTGGGCACCCTCACTTCTGTATTATTGTCTTACATTTTGGATTAAATGTCCTAGGAATCCTAAACCAATTCACCTATAAATGAATGACAAGGCCCCAAGATTTAAAAGAATTTGCTTACTTTTAAACACTAGAGTTGCAATGGGAATAGTTCACTGCTCACAATATCCAGAACACTTCTTAACGTTTTTT
The DNA here is from genome assembly GCA_013399915.1 of Illadopsis cleaveri. Taxonomy (NCBI): domain Eukaryota; kingdom Metazoa; phylum Chordata; class Aves; order Passeriformes; family Timaliidae; genus Illadopsis; species Illadopsis cleaveri. The sequence goes on from VXBB01006415.1 coordinate 49,821, forward strand.
TAAATATGACTCTTTGATTTCCCCTATCAAATTGCTCATTACCATGGGACTTCGCCCTTGTTTTCAGAACTTCACTAAAAATAGTACAAATGTTCTTAAGTAAAACATCGATAAGGCAGGAAATGGGGAAATTAATTCCCCATCTCATTTGTATATACAGACTGAACAGACTTTCTTTATGTGCTCATATAACATTTGCTAAATGAGTGTTCACTCCCTCATTACAAATACTCAACGTGTAGTAGCAATTTGGTTTTTCACTGCAGAGTCACTGCCCTTGGTTCATAAAGTTCCTTGACTATAAATTGTTGAAGGTTAGGAAAATATTCCTGGGAAGTTTTACTGTTTGCTGAGATGTTACATTTTCTTCCTTCAGCAGCCAATGCTGGCAACTGCCAGGGATGGAACACTGGGCTCTGTGGTCCCAGCAACCTTGGACTGGTTACTGTCCTGCAATCACACACACACTGCATGTGCAGTTAGCACTGCTGCCTTCATTCTCATAAGTCAGAAAATTGCATTTACTGCACCAAGTTGTTTTTTCACTGTGTTCTGGAATACATGCTTATCTGAGTGCAAGAAATATGTCTTCATCTAGGTGTATATTTTGACATTTAAAAATATTTAGAGGTAGTTTTCCAAATACACCTTCTTTAGCAAGACAGAAAGCCCAACTGATCTCTGCAACTTAAAGGGCAATAATTTAATTTTTGTTGCAATCACTGAAGCATGCCTGAACACACACTTGGGTACAGCATGAGAAAATCTTGTTAAGTCTGATTTCAAGTTTTGGGTGGGAAGGGACCTTAAAGCTCATCTTGTTCCAACACCCCTGCCAGGGAGAGGGGCACTTGTCACTAGACCTGAACCCCAGGCTCAGAGACCCATCCAACCTGGCCTCGAACACTTCCAGGGATGGGGCAGCCACAAGTCCCCTGGACAATCTGTTCCAGTGCCTCACACAGCAAAGGATTATTTCCTAATATCTGCTCTAAACCTATTTTCTGTCAGTTTGAAGCTGTTGCCCCCTCTGCAGTCACTACATAATCTAGTAAATAGTCCTCATCCTTTCTGTAGGCTCCCTTCAGGTAAAAGAAGTATGAAATTAGATCATCTCAGAACCTTCCCAGGCTGAACAATCCCAATTCACTCAGCATTTCTGCATAGGAGAGGTGCTTCATCCCTCCAATCAACTTTGTGGCTCTTGACAGCAGTAGCACAGGCAGGGCAGACAAGGAGGCAAGGAGCAAGTGGCAGCAGTTTGATTAGAGGCCTGGGGAGGACAGTGAGGGAATAAAACAAAAAGGATGCAATGTAGAGGACAAGAGAGCAAGGCTGAAGTCACATGGATGTCTCTCAAAAGTTTGATCTATAGGAAGACAGTGGGTGCCACTCACTGAAAAAAGAATCAGTTCACAGAACCCACTATCATGCAGTCATCCTCTAATTAGCCAGTCAGTTTGTGGCTCACTTACTGGGGACCACTCTTATTTTAGGCAGGAATTTTTAATTCACTGTATGTGGGATAATATTTAAATTATCTGTACTTCTTTGCCTTCTTTTGCACTTCCCTCCTCACCTCCATACCTTTCAGGGCAAAGCTGGGATCTCACAGGCAATCTAACACCCTCCACAACCCTGATTCACTCCTAGCAGGTGATGGCAGCAATGCCTGGCATTTAGCAAGAATTCTGCAAGAGCCAGGAGGGAGGTAAGAGAGGATCATGTGGTCACATGCCCATTTCACCCTGTCAGCAACACCCCCGTGGTGTTATTACAGACTGACCTATAAACTAACAGAGAAATCCTGTGGAAGGTCGACAGTTAAACAACAAGAGTCTCATCAGGACAGAAATCAATGAATTTCAAATTTTACTATTCATTCACAGTTATGGCCCCTGATTCAGAATGCCCTGGCTCTCAGGGCTCATCTGGCCTTCTGAGGCAGAGGCACAGAGACACATCTGATCTGCTCAGAGTGCGATTTTACATGACAGAGACCCATTGTGTTCAAGCTGTTCCAAAAGTGAACTCTTCTCAGTGATTCAGAAAGAGGTTTAGAACTCTGATCTCCAAGATCCCAAAGCTGAAACCTGATCACCATTTATTTTGCAAAAAGTACCTCTGGCTCTGCTGGAGCTATCCCACTTTGTATAAACAGTGCAAGACGACTCTGCCTGGACAGCTGGTGGCTGGGGAGCCCCTCCACTCATGCAGGAAAGGCAGAAACCTCAACATGAACCTCAGCTTCCTGGTAGGAGCTTTCACAATGGTGCTACTTGCTGCTCAACAGCCCAACCTTTCCCTCATCTCGTCTTCCACTCACCCAAAGGGTGGTCAGGAAGATTTCTTATGAATCAGATCAGGTTTCTTTAACTAGAAAATTTCCCATCATCTCCACTCATACAAGGCAGAGTTGTGCAGCATCCTGACAATTCCTACCTGGAAGCAAGTCTGCTGAAATGAAAGCTTGAATGCAGCTTTAGGGAGGTCTGGCTTCTCCCTGAAAATTTCAACCTCTGAGACAAAATGAGTAATTTTGAGAGCAAAGATCAACCTCACTTCAGAGTCTGGACGTCAGAAACTGACAATTGTTGCAAGGCAAACACTGAACTTTGAAGTCCTGCTCTTTCATTTAGTACAGCAAAAAATCCTTATCACTCACACTTAAACACAGTGACTTTTCTCCAAAGTGCACATTGCACTGAAGCTCCCCTGCAAAAGACTGAACTTTTATCTTCCATTTTGAGAATACTGCTTGGAAAAAATACAATTTGGCACTTCAAAAGAGACATCTGACTTGTCCTTGTCTCAAATGATTGCCCCTTATAGCCTTTGAGCAACTGCAGCTTTGGGAGCATTTCAAAGAGAAATGCTCTAGCATTTGGTATCAGAGAAAGCAGTTTGAGCTACTGTAATTCCCCATTATCATATTCTTTAAAAATATACTATTTCTTAGCAAGACACAGCTTAATTTTCTCAGTCCTATTTTTAAGCTGTGGTACTTAACAAGGCTGATATTTAAGATGAAGAAAAGGTAGTTTAATGTATTTCATTTCATTAAATCTGAAGAAAATAATAGCTGTATCCATTTGTGGTAGGAATATATAAAAAACATCATTAAGTTCTTAAAGCTCATGTTAAAATGCAATCTGTTATCCTTAAGAAAACAATCATTATCTTTCATCTCAATATATGAAACATAATGTGTGTGTACACTCATACATATGTATGCCAATGCACAAAAACACAGGTTTTTCCTTCTTAAATTTAAGTGACAGTATATGAAAACAAACACACTTTGATGTACGTACTTATGCTCTAAAATCATTTACCATACTAGAAAGACCAAAAACCCCAACAAGAATAAAATATCAACCCCAAATTAAGGTTACCAATATTTCTCTGCTTTTCATTTAAAACACTTCATTACCTATTCTGCTTTCTGTTACATTCTCAGACATGTTCCATCTGACTTAAAACCTTATAGCAAGGTCACCAGGAGGAACAGAATCAGGTCAGCACATTAAACTAGATTTTTCTTTTACAACAGCTTCCAGGCAAATCTTCAGATTTTCCATGTTATTTACAAGGACATTAAGAAGGTCTTGTGCTTTCTACCTCAGTGATTTATTCTTCCCATATGCAGATGTGGTAATTCTTTAGAAGCTGGTTAATTAAATGTTCTAGCAATATCAGTAGGATCTTGACAGACTAACTTTGATTTACCAATCTTATAAAAAGTCTGTCCTTACCTTTCACAATCTGACTTTACCATGGGATGTGCTAAATGAGAATAATAATTCTTAAAATAAATTAGCTAAAAAATTTATTGCCTTACACCCCAAGATATGGCTGCAAATACAGTAATTGCTTTTACATAAGGATTTGACAATTTGTTATAAAATATTTATGAAAAGTATTTGTAATATGAGGAATATCAAAGGTTAAGTTATTCTTAGGAATGACTTGGTGATAAGAGATGCTTTTAAACAGACACCTACTGCTTCTGTCAAATAAAATTTGCATAGCAGCAGTGCACTCCCATACAGTTTTCTTAAGAGATGAGGGAAAACAAGATCTTCATTCGGATAGACTT
>VXBB01006415.1:53994-64634 GCA_013399915.1 Illadopsis cleaveri
AGCTATTTTGTATTAAAAATAGATCTAGGTGGTTTTCTAAACACCACAATACTTAACCCCATCTATGAGGAACCAGTATTAAGGTCCAAATGACAAATTTTCTTCTATTCTATTTTCATTTGAACTATGTGGGCTCTCTTCATAACCTTGACTTGATAAAAATACCAAAACATCTGGAACCACATGTTTTCCTGACTTTCCTCATGCTGGATTTAAATATTTTTAACTGGTACACAGTACATGATGTAACACATTATTACCACCAGAAAAATTAGCAGAAACCATCTCCTGCCTGCTCTTTCCAATCTTCTTCCCCACATCCCCTCTGCTGCAAAGGACTGATTCACCAGGAATATTAAATGTTACATGCAGTGCTGTAGAGTGTGAACCATGATTCCCCTCTTGCAGAGAGTTGCAGGTTGGTTGTAAGAAAGCTTTCAATAATTACTGGGGGGTTTGTGTTGTAAGTAACAGATAAATCTGGAGTTACCCATTCTCACTCAGTTTATTAACAGAGACAATAGTGTTACAGCTTTAGACAGTGAAATCACAGGAGAATTAATTGCTTGCAAAAGCTTTTAGACAAGAAGAATTCCTCTAGAAAAAAAAATGTATCTGTGTAATATCAGATTTACATGAAAAGAAGAGCAAGTGGCAAATGCACCAATGTGTTCTGAAAGATATTTAGGTAAAACAAGAGGCATCTTCTTCAAGAGGTTATTTCCTGGCAGTGGGATATTTCTGTATTTACATATTCTATCAGGCCCAGCAAAAAATTCAGACCTTATCTACATTGAAACAGCCTATTCAATCAAGGAACATTTTCTGTAGCAGAGATGCTAATATTTGTCTCCTTAAATGCAAATTGGAAAGTTGCAATTTTTCACATCAGATAATGACACACCACCAGTCAGTCACACATACAATCAGATTTTATCTATCAGCTTTATCACCAGCCTGGCAGCAACCAGAATACAAGTACTGAGGTCCTGCAACTGATGATGAGAAATAAATCCCACCACTCTTGTTGCTACCAAAATGTGCTCAGCAACTTCCACAACTGAACACTAACCACAACACCAAACTGGGACAGTCTTCCCTAGGCTGTTTGTTTGTTTGTTTGTTTACTTNGAAATAAATCCCACCACTCTTGCTGCTACCTAAACGTGCTCAGCAACTTCCACAACTGGATACTAACCACAAGACCAAACTGGGACAGAGTCTTCCCTAGGCTGTTTTTTTTGTTGTTGTTTTGTTTACTTTTAGGAAAAATAATGTTTTTCAGTTATTTTAAGTTATATAGCTCAATGAAAAAAATATTAATATTCTTCCTACAAAACTTAGTAGTACATTTATGTCAGACACCATTAGCTTGCCTGAAAAATCCCTTAGGAAAAGTCTTACCTTACATGGAGGAGACAAATTAAACCCAAGTTTGCAGTTTGAGACTTTCTTTTTTCTTCTAAAGATGAATTTCTCTCTTTTCAGTTCAGTACCTTTGTGCTCTCTTCTGACCTAATTTTGTCTGTGATAAATGCCAGAGTTTCAGTGGAGTCACTTGAGCTCCTGTAAGAAAAGAACTGAAGTAAAAAATGAATGCACTCAACATTCCTGCTCTGACAGATTGCTTGACAGGACACTAAAAGCCTTGCACAGCTATAGGTGAAGTAAAGCCCCAGAACTGCCATTGTTTTAGACAAAACTGCATTTCAGTTTTCTGCTAATTATTCTGTACCAACATAACAAAGTTAAAGCTCATTCAGACGAAGCAGGTCTACAATTTGAACAGGCCTGATACAGGCTGTTTCATAAGATTCATTCCCAGGGTATTGCACAACCAGAAGACATTCAAATTAAATTTCAGCCTTAGTTTAGATAGGAGAAAGCCAAAAAAATGCTTTCTCCTGAGAGGCACTCCAAGGCATAGCTGGCACAGAAGTTTCTCCATTTAATTACTTTCTGTTCCTCCCCTGTCCAAACACCTTGCTGGGATTGGTTTTCACTTGTTGATGGAGGGTCAGCAAATTGCATGGAAGACTGAGCACAGGTGCACCTGTTCTTGCAGAAATGGGCAGGGAACAGCCACAGAAGGTGCAGGGAGGCTTCTCATCCCAGCCCTTCCTGGGCATCCCAAGGTGTGTCAGAGGAAACACCACAAAATCCACATTGCAGGCAAGGCAAGACAGCTCAGACCCCTCAGGTAACAACAACATTAAAAGGTCTCCACTGGCCAGAGTCAAAAGCTCTTGCAGCCCCACATCCTGTCCCAAATGCTGTCCTAGGGGTAACACAGGTAAGCACACCATGATTTTTGCTCTGCTGTGTGCTCCCAGCTTCCAGCACCCTGCAGCCTTGGGGCTCACAGAGCCAGCAGGCATTTCTTTCCAGGGCTACAGCAGGGCTAAAGCCCTCCTGGATTTATAGGACTCATTTATCTCCACTTCAACAAGAAAAGTCCCTCATAGAGCAAAGAATTCAGATGGAGAGAAAAAGTGAAGAAATTAGATCAGATAATCTCATCACCACCTAACACATTTAGGGAGAGGAGTCTTTTTCTGGAAACTGAACCAAAGCATATGATACCTTATGAAGTAGTTGGTGGGGGGCCAATAATTAAACAATTGTGGCTATATGTTATACAATCTTAAGCTTTAAGACCATGTAATAAAAACATTTTAAAATGTTTGCTTCTAGGAGAAACTTAACTAAGTTGGGCTATTTTAATGCTATGATCAGTTTCACTGATTCACTGCAAATGCTCCAAAGTAGTTTTAACTTCCCAGAAATCATGCAAGTATATTCTGAAGTCTCAGTTTGTTGAGCAGGCAAATGTTTTGTTATGTAGGATCAAGGAACGTCCAGTTCCATCTTTTACTAGTAAAAAAATCCATAAGACACTTTACCTGAAGCATATGAGAACAAAACCTGGCTGTTTACACTGCTAATGAACACTTGCTTCATATCAGATGAGCAAGGAAATATATTTATCAGAAGAGCAAGGTTTCCTCTATTGAAACTGCTCCATTTTTCCTACTGTCTCCTCAGTCCTCTGGGGGGAGGGGAGGAAACAAACAAACAAACAAACAAACACCAACAAAACACCACCACCAAAAAACCCAACCAAAAAACCCCACAAAAAACAAAAAAAACCACCCCAAACCCTTTTTTAAGGAATAGGATCATCAGATCTTTGAACTAGTAGTAAAACACAATATTGTAGACATATTAAGAGTACAGTGTTTGCCAAGCCTATGTGATAAAATCCCTCAATGTCTTTAAATAATTGACTGAGACTCTGAAAAGTCAACATTTAAAAGCACAATTCAGGTCTGACTTTCAGATGCATGACTGAAGAGTTAAAAAAAAAAAAAAAAAATCAGTACTTAAAACAGTACAGCCAGAGCTCCTCTGCATTCCATTATTGTTAGAAGATGAGTACATTCACATGAACACCATAAAACAGCACACCCACATTGTTTAGATACTATCAAAACTTGCAGACCTACATAAGAGGAACAAATTTATGAAAGCATTTATCACAAGATCACATTCTTGTTTTTAAAGGAAGAGCAGATAGTTTTCATGCATCCTATTGCTTAAACACTTTTTCATCTCCTAGAAAACATTTGGATTTTCAAAGGTTTAAGGAAATTTATTGTTGTTCCCCAATGTCAATGATGTTAATTTCTTTACTGAAGCAGTGTCCCTTTTGAAAGCTGACCTTGAATTAAAAAGAAAATGCAAAAGGCATAGACACAGATGTAGCAATCATTAGTACTCTTTCTTCACCATTCTTCTCCATCTTTTTCAAATCCCTAAGCCAAACAAAAGCAACCTGATAATGTAAAAATTTATACTTAGGAGACAAACAGCTGTAAAAACCAAAACAAAATAAAACTAACAAAATCCCCCCCTCTCCCAAAGAAACAAACAAAAAGCTCCCACCCAAACAAAACAAATAAAAAAAGAGGTGGGGTATGACTGGGCACCAAAATTATTTTGCAGAAATAAAGAGTTAAAAACCTCAGTGCTACATTCACTTCTAATAGCAAAGTAATAGCATTTATTTTCTAATGATCTTTTCTTACAGTGAGAAATATAATCTTCTGTAAGTAGTAAGTAATAATAATCAGAATACCAGCTATAGAAAACACAGGAGCAATACATCCATAGTTTCATATTGCTGCTGTTACACATTTTCCCAGTTTTGGCACTCCTTTTATAAACACTTTTTACCTCGTGCTTGAATTTTTCTGGCACTTAAAACTTTTCCTCCAAGTCCTGAAGAGATTTTAGAAAAAGCAGCTGGAACTGCACCAGAGAAAGGAAAATAAAGTCATGTTTTGCACTTGTTTTTAATGTTGCTCTCCACCTTCCATGATTTCCAAAACCAGCATTCAAAAGTTGCTTGCTCCCTCCACTTCCAAACCAAGCAGGGCATTTAGTGCTGAAGACTTAAAGGATTTAAAGGAGTACATTCAGCACTGGTTTATAAAGCAAAATGGTAATAACTTTTGTCAATATTACTACTATTACTTTACAAGGAGCACTTGGCACCAAAACCTACCAGGGCTAAAAACTGCTAAGGCCCATCCTCCTTACTCACCAGTCCCTGGAGTCCTGGTGGGGTTTTGGGCCTTACTATTAACTGCAATTACTATTACTGTGACTGTATCACTGCTACCAGCAATTGTGCAGCACAGTGCTGAAGAGTTTTTGCAAGCAAGCACCTCCTGTGTGACAGCATCTCCTGTGAGCCTCTCTGGTTTCTGCAGCATCATCAGTACCATGTCAGCAACTCTCCATTCAACTCTGTTTCCCCTCAGCTTCCCAAGGATCACAGGATGGGAGTTGTTTATTGAGGACTTCTCTATTCCACCTGCTCCCAAGAGGAGCTAGCACAGTGGTTTGATTTACTATGAGACCCTGAGAGTAGCTCAGCTGGGCAGAGCTGTGTTAATAACACCAAGGTTGTGGTTTTGATCCCTGCCCAGGCCATACACGTAAGAGCTGGACTTGCTGACTGATCGCTGTGGGGCCCTTCCAACTCACAATATTCTGTGAAACAGGACTGAAAGGACTGGAAAGCAGCTCATTCTGACATGAGTGATGACAGAAAGCCTCTTCCCCTCTTCCTTCTTCAGGAGAAGTACAACTAAATAAGGACTAAAAGCTGGATCCTGGAAGAGTTGCCACTAAATGGTCATTTGAGCAAGGGTGTTTTGCATTGGTATTCAAGTGGCTGCTGCTGTTTGTGCAAACAGTGATCCATGGTAGCCATACAAAAAGCCACACACAAAACACTTCTGACCACTGCAATCCTACAGTTCACTTGGAACTCAAAGGCTTTAACACAGAGAAAAAAAGGTACAAATTAAAAGCTGAAAATGACAGCTTAAGTCCACTTTTATCTTTAGCATTTACCCCCCCCAAAATAGCTTTTTTGAAATTCCACTTAGCACAGAACTGGCTAATAGGTGAACAATTCCCTATGGTGCACTCATTCCAATAGTTTTAATATCAGCATAATAAAGCTGAATTTTAATTGACTTTGATGTTACAGTTACCCTAAAATGAGTCTTATTCTGCTTTCAACTACATCATAAGTAACATTTTCTTTATAAAGTGACAATTTGTCACTTTATAAAGAAAATGTTACTTATGGTTTAGTTGAAAGCAGAATAAGTGTGGTGTGAACATATCAGATACACTGGGTAACTGACATTCTGGAGAGCATTGACTCCACACAGCACTCTAAAACCTGGACACTTGTACTTGCTCTATAGATTTTTTTTCAGTTTCTTTTATGCTTTTTAGATGGTTCATTACTTTTGAAAGTGATTTTTATAAGTATTAAATTTTCAGAAGTTAAAACAAACAAAAAAAACCCCTTAAGGTTATTTTAAGGCTGTGTACTTGCAGAGGTTTGAGTAGCTTTGAACTAAAATATTATCAGCTTTCAAGGAGAGACTTCCAAGCNTTGCTCTATAGATTTTTTTCAGTTTCTTTTATGCTTTTTATATGGTTCATTACTTTTGAAAGTGATTTTTTAAAGTATTAAATTTTCAGAAGTCAAACAACAACAACAAAAAACTTTAAGGTTATTTTAAGGCTGTGTACTTGCAGAGGTTTGAGTAGTTTTGAACTAAAATATTGATTATCAGCTTTCAAGGAGGGACTTCCGAGCTCGCACAAACAAATCTGCTGGAGTGGCAGCCTACACCCACCCAGAACAGGTTAAAATACAAGTCTGAAGGGGTTTGCCTTTTTCTGAACACATAGCAGATTCCATTTTCTCCTTTGTGAAGAAAGAATCACAATAAGCACACAAACACATGCATACATGTAGGTCTATTCATACACACTCATCTGTGCCAGTTCCAGATTACAGACAGCAACTGCTCTGTCTGATCTATAGGAGGAGCAGATGAAGACTGACTTGATAGCACATATTCAAGACTTTATGGTTTTAAATGTATTTTCAGTTTTCCTGAGTTGGAAAGAAGGAAAATTCAACCAGCTCCAGTAGAAGCCTGTGGTTCTAGAAGGAAGACGGCACCCCAAGTAGAAATACAGTCCTCAAACACATGGCCCAACCTTACCCTTCTTTTATTTCTGCTCAACTTCCTTTCCCCACACTGGGGAGGACACATCTTTCTCCACTCTGTCTTTTAAAATTTAAAGATGTTCAAGATCATTNCAAAGATAAAAGAACTGAGCGTTATCACTGAGTGCTACCACTGCACACATTAACTGCATCCTTGACTTCTGGCATTCTTCTCTCTGAATATTTCACAGTGGAGTACGATGTGCAGCTGAGGAAAGTTCCTGACGCTTCTCAGCAAAGCACTTGGAAGTGGAACCATGGAAAAAGCTCAGCACCAGGAGCATGACATATTCCCTCCTGTTCTGTGCTAGAGAGCAGTCTGGCAGCTGGGGGCTGCTGTCAGCCCTGGAGCTTTGAGCACTGACAGAAGCCCATCGTCACCAGGCTGGCAGCCCTGTGACGTGCTGCCAGCAAGGCACAGTGTGACACGGCTGGGAAAGCCAGGCTGAGCTCTCTGGAGCAGGTAGAGCATCAGCTTTATTCCAGACAGCAGGAAGGGGAGCAGCAAGCATGGAGCAGCTGCTGTGTTAATTAAATCCATCAAATGGCAGCACTTCAGCATGAACACAAATGGCTCAGTGCTGGCCTCAGGTCTCCAGCTCTTGCAGAGTAACTTACAAGCCATGGAAAAGTAATTATGAGGGCAAGAAAGAAAAATGCAATGGGTCTTGAGAGTTGGGAGGGTTAAACTCCTTGCTATATGAAAACTGAATATCAGAGAGACTTTCTCCTGTACTTTGGCTTCTATTTCATAGGGCAACTTTGAGTAAACACATATCTATCTTCTTTCTTGCCCATATGACCTCACACACTGCGCATTGGGAAAAAAGGAAAATTTTACAAGTCCAAAAGCACACTGGGTAAGGAGAAATGCCTTCAAGAAAGCTCTTGTAGACATGCTACAGCAATATAAATTCATCCATCTCTATAACTTGGACCACGAGTCACAATATCTAAACATCTCAGGTTATCTCTGACATGTTAATGTAGGGCTATTTTGGTCTTGCACATGTGGGGCTGAGTGGCACAGGAGCAGAAACGCTGAAAGCCACTTAAATTCATCAAGAATTTAAAAATCACCAACAAAGCTGGTCCAAAAATTGTGGAAGACTAATCATACCTTCCAATAAGCCCAGAAAATAATATCATTCTATTTTGTAGCTTTTCACACACACACATCCCCCTCCAGTTTGAAGCCATTCTCAGTACTCTGTAATGTGAGCTTCAGGAAGAACCCCTTACAGTCTATGGGATGAAAAATGCAATATATGCCCCAAAATGGGCAAACACAAAGGCAAGACATCATCAAAGGAGACAAAAAACCCCACTTTCTTTGTGAGAGTTTTATTTGTTCTTTCAGCCTTCTTGTAAAATCTCAGCTGGTTCCATGAAAAGAAAGTGATGGAGAATGTAAGGCAGCAGCTACTTGGGCATGCTGAGACCCTGCACCACCTTCCTCTCCTGCAACCCTGCCACAGACACAGGGACACAGTTTTCCCTGCCCTCCCTTCCCCAAGGAGCAACTCAACCCTGCCTGCCCTCTGCTTGTCAGACCTGCAAGTGGAACCAATAGCTGGCTGCACATTAGCTCAGAACATGCTGACATGCCACTCTGGAGAGCCTATTTGAAAGGTTAATAACTTTTTAAATCCAATTAGAGGGCCTAATTAGCTAAGGCAATCTTTGGTCTGCCTACTGAATCTCAAACTAGGTGAACACAATAAAGATTAATCTGTTCTTCATTCTTTTGCAGGCAGCAAAGAGGATGCTGGAGCTTCTGAATGCCTCAATTTTCAGGTGGGCACCGGAATGACCTGAGCAAGCCCAGGTCTGAACTACAGAGCAAGTTCAAAGCCAGCAGAAAAGCTCAAGCCACAAACTGTGTGTTCCATTATCATGATGCTGATACTTCAGTCGTGACAAACACTTCCACATATACTATTTTTGCCATTCTTGGGCACATGAGGTCAAAATTATCTGATTTGCTAGGAAGAGTAGCAGTAAAAAAATCTGGCAATATTCTTTCTCACTCAAGTATGTCTGTGGAGCTTTCCCTTTGAGACCTCAGCTAAGCCAGATCATCTTGTATGCACTGTTGCTTCTTCACACATACACAGTTCCAAATACTTCCAAGTATGAAAAAGCCCCCAGTTAGTTACTGTTAGTTACTAACAGTTAGTTACTAACCCACTAATTAGTAGTTAACCTGCTCTAGGCATCCAAATGAAACATTATTTCATTATTTCATAAGCTATTCTTTCTCTTTCCTCCTAGACATCATTAGCAGACATAAAAAGTGAATATATAAATAAGTAAAGTTACTACTTTCATAGACATTTAAGCGAAACCAAAATTACCTACAACAAAAGCTCCTGAAAATTTCCAGTGTATGGCTATCCTGGATCTCCCATTTATACACAAACTTAAAGGCAGAAAGGCCAAATTCACAATATGTCATATTTTTCTAAACATCTGCTAATAAACTATTCTAAATTCTCTTGTTCTCAGGCACACTTGAGTCTCAGAAAGCCCCACTGATTTTCCCAGGAAGGCTTTCTGGGAGCTGGTACGTGCTACCACAGCCATGGCAGTGGTACCAATGACAAAGTGAATTTCAGAGGGAAAAGACCAGTTGCTAAGAGCACCACCCCAGGCTGTTTTAAATTCAGAAAGCAGCTTAGCATGAATCTGTCACAGGAACTGCGAAGAAACTACTGAAAGAAGCTGTCCTAAAATAGTCCCTAATCACTTCAGGCTTTCCCTGGTAAAATCTACACCTCGTTTCCAGCCCAAGGGGAGAAAAGGATCGTTCTGATTCACGCGAACACATCACTAAAAGCATGAAGTTACTTTCCCTTGCTGCAAGTGTGAAGTGCCGTGAGGGAAAAAACAGCTCCCACGGGACCTCTCCGGAGCCCTTCAGCCTCAGCAGAGCTTTCACTGCGGGAACACCAAGTGCCCAAGTTTATTTACACAGCCCGCCCGTGTCCTGACGGGCTCGCAGGGCTTTCGGTCTCCCCCGGAACCCTCCCGGAGCTCGGCCCCTCACAGAGCGCGGGATCCCGCCCGCAGTGCCGGCCGCGGCCCGGCAGGTGCCGCTGCGGGCCCGCGGGAGGCGCCCCCCGGCTCGGGCTGCCCGGGACCGGGAACGGCCGAAACTGCCCCCAGTTCCAGCCCCGACCACGGGCAGGGAACGGGAACGGCCTGGGCTGGAAGGGACCGAAACTGCCCCCAGTTCCAGCCCCGACCACGGGCAGGGAACGGGAACGGCCTGGGCTGGAAGGGACCGAAACTGCACCCATTGCAACCCCGGCCAAGGGCAGCGAATGGGAATAGCCTGGGCTGGAAGGGACCTAAACTACAGCCAGTTCCAAGCCCTGCCACGGGCAGGAACGCCTCCCACTGCACCAGGGCACCCGGAGCGCCATCCAGCCTGGCCCTGAATGCTGCCAGCGGTGGGGAGTGCGCAAGCTGCCTGGGCAGCCCACAGTTCTCACCACCCAAATCCAGCCTTCACTACTCTCAGTAAATATATACAGACTGAAGAAATTCAGAGTATTCCAGAATCGTTTTACCCTGGAGGTTGCCATAGCCGTTCCAGATGGCAGCTGTGCCCATGGCTGAGCGCAGCATTCACGTTTTTCATAGCAAATACACTTCAGCCCTCAGCAGCCACTATTCCCCAGGACAGTGCAGCATCAGAGACTCTGAAGGGATCAGTGACAGCATTAGGCTCTTCAGAAAACATAAAAAGGCATAAAAGCAAACTAACCCCAGCCCAGACAAACCCCCAGGCTCTGAAAAATACACAATATAAAAGCATTGTCAATAGCACCCATATTCTATACATTTACAGAAGAAAAGCTGTCCAAATTAATGCATTGATTTTAAACTATTTCTTATGCAGGTCACAGGAAAAGCTCAGCAAGTTTAAAAAAAAAAAATAAAAAAAATCAAAAAGTATCTACACTGCCACTGAGCACTCCAGTGAAAATTTCCAGATTATTAGTTTAACTAGATGGCCCATATAAGA
>VXBB01006415.1:64950-138926 GCA_013399915.1 Illadopsis cleaveri
CTGTAACCTCTACTGAAGCTGTTCCAGGAGCTCCAAGTCTCTCCTGTGCTGAGAAGCCCAGGACTGGACACAGCACCCCAGATGTGCCTCACCAGGGCTGAGCAGAGGGGCAGGGTCGTTCCCTGACCTGCTGGGCAATGCTCTTCCTAATGCATCCCTGGATCCCAATGGCCTCCTTGGCCACAGGGCACACAATTTTTTTGTTTATTCCATAGACATTTTTGTGATGTCATGACAGGAGGGGTTTTTTCTTACTGAGAACTTCTTTCTAGAGGAAGCACTACTAGTGAAGGGAAGGAGTCACATCCTGCAAAGACCTCTTTATCAGGGAGCTGAAATATAATATAATAGAAATCTGAAAAACCTGAAGGATACATTTTGCCATGCATTAGTCAGTCAATCACAATGTAGCTGAGTAGTCAGTGAGCTGAATTCAGTTGAGTGCAGGTTTAAAACAGGATATGCCCCTTCACTATGTAGAAAGTAAGGCCATTCTTCCCTTATCCAATAGGGCTTGTACCCTAGGAAAGGAGAGGCTCAGAAGGGACTCAAAGTAAAAATGAGCTCACAGGTGTGACACTACGCAGGAGCATGGCAAAGCTGGCACTCAGCTGAGGAAGCAGACAGCTGAGACTCAGCTGGTGACAAAGAGGGGGACAGTCAGTGTGCACAGTGACTCCAGTGGAAAAGATGTTTTGCCCAACTGTTTTCAGCTGTCCCTATTCCAAAAAAAGGCATGCCTGTCCCCTTAAGGTTACTGTCCAAATGGCACGTTTCCCTTCTTCCACACTAGGGAGCCCCATTCCATCATTTCTCATGGACAAACCTAGCTTTACCTACATTACTGAGAAGCACTGAGTCTCCTCTGGCCAAAGAGCCTGTGGTTAATTAAGCACAAGAAGAGAGAATGAAGCCACCTGTAGAATTCTGGATGGACTATCTCTGTCCACTCACACTTCTGAGTGTCTCTGTAGTTGACACCACCTGCCATGTCTTTTCTGAACTCCACAATATTCTCCCTCTGGAAAAAGGTGTTAGACTACAGTTCTTAGAAGCCCTCAACATTTACTCATCGTCCACCACTTCTGTGTAGACATTCTTTGCACAGCACCCTGTTATAGATGGCTTCTGAACAGCACTTGCAACTCCAAATTATTCATTCTTAATAGCAGAAATAGCTCAAGACATACAAGTTTAAACCTGGCTGTATTACCTGTGTCTCTTCCTCTCTTAGCCAGAGCTTACCAGTATTTGGTATCTATCTTAAACCTCTTGTAGCTCTCTTTGCCACACAACTGATCTTTTCCTTGAAAGAAAACAAAGGAAAAACAAACAAACAAACAAACAAAAACCCCAAAAAACCAACAAAAACCAACCCAAGCAATCAACAAAATAATAGTTTGCCCTGACCCCACTACTTAGTTTTAGAAGTGCCTTGGTTGGGGATAGTAGGGAGTTAGCCAGGTAATAAAATAGACATAACTGAGAACAATTACTGCAAAGTTTCACAACTTCACTGAACTGACAGAAAATTCCCATTGGAATGGATCATACTTTCTTGCTTAACATCAAGAACTGACCTTAGGCATTTACAAAACAAGGCTATCTAAAGAAAACATAAAAATTACTATAGAGCAAATAAAAATCCACCACAAATACTTTTAAATCAGTATGTTTAGGACAAAGACAGAAGGACACACTATCCATGCAAGTGCCCTCCTGAAGGGATTGTGACCAGTTTGAACACTTACCAGATCTTACCTAGAAACTTTTAGTTTCCTAGAAAAGATACACAGCTTTCCTAATCTTGTGGGGATATGTGTCAAGGGAGAAATTATTTTATTTTACTTTGTTATTAAATAGAAAACAACATTATGGCTCTTCTCTGTCAACTGCAACCAACAGGTAATTAACTCCACCACCTTCCATTTCAAACAAATTCACACAGCACAAAGCACCATAAAATCACTTACGAAGTCTTAAGTAGCACAGAGATGTCACTGTCCCCAGTGGAGCAGAACACTGGCAAACAGAATCAGTGCTCTTTCACTCGCTCAATGCAAAGCATTTGAATAACAGCCTTAAATTGAACCAAGATAAGGGGGGGAAGGGGAGTAAATTCCCAAAACACAGCAGTATAAACCTTTGTATGCAAAGAATGTTAAGAAATATATCCTACAGAAGGAAGCTGAAGTGACAAATCATCTGTTCAAGCTTCTTGCAACAACCACATAACTAAAAAACACCATCAGCTGAGGGTGGAACAAGTGCCAGTGCCAAATACAATGACAGGTCTTAATCTCACATTGAAAAGTATTGGAGATGATGAATTTTCCTTCAAAGAGAAATTATATGCATTTCAAAGCATAATGTACTTGTTCAAACAGACTGAGCAAGGGAAGGAGGAAATAAGAAGATTTTTGAACATCCAAAGTTGTCTTGGACTTCACAGAACAATATTATCTTCCTGGAGGAATGGGGGGGTTATTTCATTTTGTGGAAACAGTTTCATTTTTGGCTTTTTTACTTTCCAGCCAAAAGAGCTTCATAGGCATAATATGAGAATGTATTACCTTGTGCTGTTGAAAGTTACAAGCTTTTCAATTTCACTGATCACGGTTCCTTACAAAAGCCAAACACTCCAACCTCTTCCCTAAAAACACAGGAGGTTTTCTTCAAATTGCATTGTGTAACACTGACTTCTTTGCTTAAAACTTATTTCAACTAATTCTTTTTTCCTTAACCGACATAAAAATTTACTATGTTTACACAGCAATTCCCTCCATCTCATGATCCTGCATTAGCAATAATTTTTAAAAAAACGACCCCTTCCCAAACTCCCACAGGTTTTCCCAAGCCCTTGATCCACATTCAACTGAAAGTTTTACTGTTACAGAATAAAGGTCACAGACAAAATGCAAATTTTGTTTCTTGAGGAATATCTGCAGGAATTACTGCCCTTCCCTTTTGTCTGTATATCCACAAAGTACAAATGGGTCCAGGGAACATTAACACAGATAACAAAGCAGATACGGTCCTGAACACTGATAGGCAACACCCAGTCACAGAACACAGACATGGGTAAGGACTGCAGAGGTACTGGCTGAAAGCAGCACAGCAGGAAAAGCTGCTTTTTGCCAGAAGTTATGTTTGAATGCAGTTTTAATAATTCAAGACAAAATATAAAGATCAGAGTAAACTGAAAATTATTACACAAGAGGAACAGCCTCTACAACCTTCATAAACCAGGATAGTGCTGAGATACAGTGCACAAGACACCCCTCACACACTGCTTAGTTAAGTCAGGCTCCAACGAATTATTTCCTTTTTTTTTCTTGATATGTCAAGACATGGTACAGAAAAACTCAGCAGTTTAGTTAGCTTTGGCTAATTATCCATAACTTCCCTCTTTCAGGCTCTCAAATGCTGAGTTGTCAGACACTATACGTGTGGATGGTGTTATATGACCTGCAGATCCTGCACAGGTATTTCCAGTAAAAGCAAGACAGAAACTGAAGCCCACACTAATCAGACGGAAGCAGAAGAATCCTGGTTCTGAATCCTGGTGGTGAAGGTACAGTGGTTAGTTCAAGCTGATGATGAATCAAAGATTTAACCAACGACAAAGCCTGAAAAATGAATATTCAAGTGACTTCACTGGGTAACAACAGGAGAGGGGGAAATAAAAAGTGAAAGAATGAACCATGGAGCCAAATTTTATTTAAGAGGTACTTCAGTTTAGATATGAAGAGAGCGATGAAGAATGACCATATCCTGACATTCTTGATTAATCCATCCTGTGACCATCATCCTGAAAACAAGCCTTTCCCACTATGCATTTCCCAGCCTGTGAGAGGGGATTTGGGTTGATCCCAACCACCAGAAAGCAAGTCAAGCTGTTCTTTCGAAGTGCTACCTCAAGAAACAGTTTTTGAGAAGCATGGGTCCTTCCCTGCTACTTACAGCAAAGATCTGAAATTCATAATTGAGAACATTCCATGGCCAAGTCCAAGATTTTAAGGGCATGACAATACTGGAGCACACGTGTATACAGCAGCGACAGACATCTGCAGAAGTTCAGACAGAGGCTTTGCCTCCATATGGATCAGAACAAAACTAGAAATGCTGAACCAAGCAGGAATGTTCTGCTGATTCTTGTCTATAAAGAAAGATGCTCTTTAGGAATTAAAAGTGTTTCCAGTTAATAACTTATCCGCCAAGACCAGGACTTCAAAAAAATCTTCAAGGACGCAGTACATAAAGAAAAACTGGATCTCAAGCACATGAAAAATAACTGTTTCACTTGAATCATTTCCCTTTGGAATTCTACCTACTGCATTTTGCTAGAAGACCTCTAGAGAAGAGCATTTTCGTATCTGTATTATTGTCCACTCCAGAAAAGAGAAAGATGCAACCACTTTTCTCTCACTGCCAAGACCGATACTCACTTTTCTTGCATTCTTATAGACTCAAACCTAGAATGTATTTTTTTAAAAAACCCACATATTTATGTTGAAAAATGTTGCACAGATGAGGTGACTCATTGCAGACCTAGAGTGGCGCATTGTTCCTTTAAAAATTCTTTACCTTGTGCTTATATAAGGCCTCCCACAGACATCTGGACTCACTGGAGACTGAGAGAAGGAAACGTGACAAAATGATGACTATGGGCAGCAACCATTGTCTCCCTTTATGAGCATTTATGTTTGTTGGACAGTATCCAGCTGTCTCCTGTGCACTACTGGTGGTGTCCAGGTCCTTTCAGCAGCTGCAATCTTCACAGGAGTAGCCTAAAAACAACCTGAAAGATACTCAATGCAGATATTATGAAATTTTAGTATGTTAATGCTTGAACACAAAGCATGTGCTTTTGGCTCTGTTCATACTTCAGGTTTTCTTGAGCAAACCTGTTCCCTGCAGTAAAACACAGACTGTCCATAAAGCAACACTGACCCACTAGCGAAGGTCAAGTTCTTGGTGTCTGGTGTGATTCCAAATATCCCACAGCTAAGAAGTACAAACTGACTCCACCCACCCTCCTCATTTGTTCAGCTCAGTTCTGCTGCTGCTCGTGGTTTCCTGCTAGGCTGAGGCTGACAGACCTGCTAGGGTAGCTTGAACTAGAAACAACAGGATTCTCCATACTACCAAAATATCACTTCAAGTAAAGCAACAAGATTGGGCAGCTAAAATGAAGACACATGTTTGGGAGAGATTAAAAAAAGGGCAATTAACTGAAGAAGGGTAAGTTCAAGCCCTTTCTCACCATGAAGCAACATTTGGAAAAAAACCCCAGCTTTCACTTGATGGTACAGGTGATTTTGTAAATGAATTTTGATTAAATTTCCTTAATCTTTTTGTGTTCTATTAACTGAAAAAAGCCCCTGATGAAACCCTTCATAATCCCCATCCTGGAGAGACCATACCTCCTCACATAATTCAGTCACAGATTATCAGGTAGCCAAATGGTCTGTATGCTTTACTACTTTCCAGTTACTTGTAGAGGTTTTGTGCTGGGCATTGTGAATCCAAACTATCAACTGCCTTACTGCTGTGAGAAAAGTAAGGCTTTTAAAGACAAAATTAATGCAACCATTAATGATCTCACATTAATGGGATCATTAATGATTTCACTGAAGATTTAAACTCAGATATTTAAAATAAAATAGCAAAATACATATATATTTATTTCTGCTCTTTTGCCTTCTCAATTCAGCTCAAAAATTTGTTTTTGCAAAGGAATACACATTTATGTTCATAACTATGAACTTCAATGGATTATTTTCATACTTTCAGAAACTGAACACAAAAAAACCCCAAAACAAAAACCAAGTCTCATCCATCCTTGCTTCCTTTTAATTTAAATATCTTAGGTACTCTTCCCAAAAGAAATAGATTATTTTTCTTTTTACTTTAGAAAGAGTGCTTTCCCCATGTGCTTCTTGTGACTGACTAAATGGATGAGGCTAATTGGCTTCTTTGGGGTAAAAGGGGAGCTTTCCTTAAAAGATTCCACAAATACTCAAACTCAAAACCTGTAAGTCATAAGGAAATAAAGTTGCTCACATCTAATTCTTTTTACTATTACTAAAAAAGTTGGAAGCCTGACCTGTTCAAAACCTTGTATAAAAATACAGTGCTAAGTAGGCATATTGAGTTTCAAATCAAAGTGGAACAGGTGCAAAATGTAAAAGCTTTTAAAATGTATCCTCTCCCATTTCATAGTAAGCATACCGTTTTTTCTCCAAGAGGGATATTTCACACATCAACAGTCTCAGAACCTAGAATAATGCTCCTTGCAGAATTTCACTTGTGAAAGGTCAATATTCTTTTTTAAAAAAAGAATTTGATAAAATAAATGGGTGGTTTGAAAAAGCATGAAGCACTGCAATACTGAAAAGAGGAGTGGAGAACAGCCCTGAACAGATTTGGAATTGAAGGCCACATCCTACTGTGATCCTGTACATCATGACCCAATGTCTCTCCACAGTGAACAAATTCAGAGTGATACATGCTAAGATTGCACTCTGCTGCCTCTTGCATGTGAGATGCCCACATTTCTGCCCACTGCATTTCTAGGTGATCTGAACTTCATCACCACTTCCCTTCCCTCTGTGGCCTTTTATTAGCAAATATTCAAACACCACTTGGAAGTCTGTAAGGAAAAGTTGTGTCGCTCCAATAAAAACATACAAATAAATATTCACATATTTTACTGATCTAACACAAAACGTTCTCTAAAAAGAGAAGGAATCAAAATAGTGTCAGGTAACAGCATTACCTAAGGACGCATTAAATCTCTTTTTCAACAAAATAATTAAGTTTTTTCATTAAAACCAGACAGTATTTCAGTTCTACAAAACAAGCCCAATAGATATGTTCTTTTACTTCCAATAGAAATTTAATTAGGACAGATAAAAGATTTTTGAGATATTTTGTTGCAACAATAGCAACCCATTTCAAGTAAAGAATTAAAATTAAGATTTTATTTCTGGTCAATTACATGACTCAAAAACCAATTAAAAATGGATTAATCCTTAAGCGCCATAAATTCAGTTTTTTAAAACCTTTATTTTCTCTACTTAAATAAATTTTTAGAAGTTTCACTTAGAGGGTGTAATATATTTATACTGAAAATACTTTTAATTTTTTTACTTCAATTTTTTTCGAAGAATAGAAGGAAGGTGCCATTATTGTTTTGCTTCAGAAGCCAGTCTCTACTATTAGAAAAGACTTGGCATGGCCATTCACACGCACACTAAAGTGCTCAGGTGCAGTATCATACAGACCAGTGAAGAATATACAAAACACCATTGTGTATAATACTGTGACAGTTTTTCAATATATTCACATACAGTAATCTCCAAGTACCTGAAAGAAAACGGGCCATAAATCCTGAAGAACCTCATCTATAAAACTGAGTAACCCATCAATATACTGTATCTCTTCTAAAAATACCCGTATTTTACAATAATATACAAGGTATCTGCTTGCAAACACAGAAGTAGCCATAAATAAAACTTTATTCTTTCTTTTCATTTACAAGCTACCAAGTACCATGTATTTACACAGCACTGGACACTTAAAGTAGTTGCAGTCACAAAATGATCCAGACAGCTGTTGATAAAGTAAAGGATCTTAAGGTAAAAGCAAAGTAATACTGTAACAGATAAATGGCAAAAAAGCAGTTTTGCCATAATGATCAGACTTGCATGTTGCATCAATTCTGGTTGAAACGACTGAGCGCCATGCGATTCTCAGCTTTAATCGTTTGCAGTCTGGCTAAAGTTTGTACAGTCATTTCTCTTTTGCAGTTATTAAAATAAAAAAGTTAAAAACTATAGCAGCAACAAGCAAACCCTGTGACAGGAAGGCAAGGTTTAAGAACTAAAAAAGTTTATACAATGTGCTTAGGAAGGTCTGCAGAATTTATCTTCCATCGGCTGGAGTTCGACTGAGTGACAACATGATTCGGGCGTATCTTTCACACAGTTCATGTGTGGAGTAGGAGGGTAACTTTGGCGGGTCATTGAAACCTTTAATCTCTGTAGAACAATCTAGCAGTTTTGGCAGGAAATCTGTCAGTTTTTCTTGCAAGTTGGCTGCAAATCAAACCAGAAAAACAAACATAAGCATTTATGTCTGCATGTAGAATTGTCCTTTTTCTGTCCTTTTTCTGTCCTTTTTTTTTTTTTTAAATAGTGGATAGAAGAGGAGGAGTTTCACTTGGAATAATTCAGATCCTTTAGACCTACCAGCAATAACTAGGACACACCAATTCCCAGTAAGATGTTGATATAAATTCCCCTTTAAATGGCCTAACGCCACAAATGATTTTCCATTCAAAAAGCATGTTTCCTTTACAGCCTGATATCCCAGTACACCATATAGAAAAACTTTTTATTTAAATGTATACAGGATTATTCAAAAGTCAGAGTAGCTCAAAAAACATTACTAAGGCACAAAAGATCCAGATTTAATTCCAGACGTTGAAAACATTGTATTTATAAAAAAGGTGCACAAGGACCTTTTACCATAATAATAAATGACTTACGTTCCATTTCTTGTCCAAGATAGGAACACCAACGGTTTCTCATATCTTCCACAGCAACAATATCTTTCTCTTCCATTTCATCCACCAGTAGTAATGGCAAACATGGGACAATAAGCTCGTTCATTATGATCAGGCCGTTATTTACTTCCTGATCATCTCCTGATTCAAACAGTGCTGCAGCATGTTCGTTTAGTTTCTTCAGAAACCACCACAAAAAAGGAAAGGCTTTAAGTACACAGCATTTCACAGTCTACCATGCATCATTATCAGTTTGTTTTAAAGCACAGTCTTCCTACAGAATTACCTGGCAATTTGTATTAACCACAGCTGTGTTTTAACATTTACTCCATGATCCATATGCTCTACTAATCCACTTGAACTTGTGCTGTTCCTCAAGCCCCTTCATTTCATACCTGCCAACTCCAATTTTGCAGCTGTTTTGTTAAGACTGAGATTCTATCACCTGCTTTTATTTTTTCACTATTGTTAAAAGTGACACAAGAAGGAAAAAATCCCTTGTTTCAGGCAAGGCATCATTGCTGATGCCTTGCCCAGTATTTGTCTCCCTGTCAAACCATGGCAGCAAGGTGAGTCTGCTCACCAACACTGTCAACCACTGTTCCCACCTAGCCCAGACATGATAGCACTGAGCCCACTATAATCATAAAGAAAATAATTGGCTATTCAAAAAAAGGAGGGGAATAATGTTTTCTTTTTTACTTTTGCTTTTTTTCCCCTGACAAGCCTCAGTATTAAACTGCTAATGCAGGGAAGTTAGGGGTTTGTTGTACATGACTGGCAACACTTTTCTATTAATTAATTTTATTAGAGCAAAGCAGCAACCTCAACATTTTGAGACACACAGTTCCCCCTTCACTTACTAGCAAGCACTCTCGTCTGTAGTGAGATATCAGCTCTTCGTCGTGCCCCCTGTACGGGCCTTTGGACAAGAGTTCTTTGTTATTCTGGTAAGCATAGATAAGGTAGAGCAAGGCTTCCATGTAACTGAAGTGAAGAAACAAAAGCATTAGGTGCAACGTCCACATACCACCTGCTTCAAGATAACTACTGTGTTCCTGAAAGGATAGGTAACTCCACTTGCTGCATGGCAAGTCCACTCCTTCCCACCAATCTCTTCATGGTTTTTTTTTTAAACCATACGATTTTGTCTTTTACATACATTAGAACAAATTATTTTATTATTAGGTTATATCATTAAACACAAAGTCTGATTCAAAGCTCACTGAAAGCAATGGGTATCATTTCAATCACTTCAAAACCAGCTTTAGAGTGGCCTTGAATATCCATGAAAACTTAATTTTTCCTGACTGCATTTATGTCACATTGGGTTTGAGCTTCCGTTGCCATGAAAATCTTGATAGCATTCCACACCTCAGCAAATAAAATTTAAAGCTGTCACCTTATTTCTAAAACAAAAACTGTCAATTTTTAAGCTTCACTAACTGTAAGTTACTTGAAACCTAATGTGATGGAAGAAGCCATCACAGCATTTCAAAAGCAGAAGTGCTGTTAGACTGTTGATATTTCTGTCTTTAATCTGAATGCAGAAGATAAATGCAAGGGTAATTGGTAGAGAAGGAATAAGAGAGTACCCAAGAACCTATCAGTTAATAATTGACAGAGATCCTTTCATGCACAGATGAACAATCTCCCCTCACACTGCTACATACCATCTCCTGCAAACACCTGAAATGGTTAATTCTCTGATTTACAAAGAGCCAGTTATGACAGACAAGCACTGAAAGCAGTTCCGGTAGCTACTCTAAAAACAGGCTGTTTGGTATCTCATTTTTATTCAAATTAAAAAAAAAAAATCTAGGAAGAGAAATTTCCTAAGGGAGTGGTTAAAGGAACATGAAATTGTGCACTCCCTCCTGATGAGAGTATGAGCTCATGGGTCAAGTTGAAACTACCAAAACCAAACTATCAAGCTACTGAAAAAGGCTAAAAATTATGTGCACACACAGAGCATACCTGAATACAAGTCAAGAATTTTCCAAAGTAAGTAAAAAATTCCAGATGTAAGGTAATAGCTCCCAAAGAGACAATAAAAAATAAGGGAAAAGGCAAATTGAAGTTCATTTTTCCTAGCCATGAAAACTCTTCATACCACTGGTCACCAATAAACCTGACCAGACAGCTGAAAACTTAATGTAGCAGGAAAGAGGAAGAAAAGGTGATTACAAGAACTGGAACTACTGGTTATAAAGCCAGAGGAGGAGGACCTTCTCCTTCCATTCTTAGTTATTTGTGAAACTGCAGGTTGAAGCTACCGTGTCAACATCTCTGTTGAGGCAAATTAAAACTCAGTGGTGGTAGTGGCCTTATTTCCAGTCACCCTCCTCTTGCTCCTTCCCTCACCTGTGTGTGACCCTTTCCTGAAACAACTGTGGTGCCATTAAACACCAAGGTAAGTTATTTTAGATTATCATGACTGTATATCCAAGCTCAAATTCCTTAAAAATCTTGCGTCTGAGGAATGGGACTACAGTAAAATTACCAAACAGATCCATAGAATCACAGGGTGGCCTGGTTGGAAAGGAACCTCGAAAGCCATTCGGTTCCTACCCCAGTGCCATGGGCAGGGACCTTCCACTAGACCAGGTTGCACAACATCCCATCCAACCTGGCCTTGAACACCTCCAGGGATGGGGCAGCCACAGCTCCACTGGGCATCCTGTTCCAGTGCCTTACCACCCTGACTAAATAATTTCTTCCTGATAACTAATCCAAACCTCCTCTCTGTCATTTTGAAGCCATTCTCCCTTGTCCTGTCACTCCATGCTCTTGTAAAATCTCTCTCTCCATCTTTCTTGTAGGCTCCTTTCAGATACTCAAAGGTTGCTTTCAGGTTTCCATGCAACCATCTCTTCCTCAAGCTGAACAACCCCAACTTTCTCCACCTGTCTTAACTGGGCAGGTGAGGCATCTTAATTGGGCATCCCTCTGATCCCCTTGGTGCCTCCTCTGGCCTGGCTCCAGCAGGGCCCTGTCCTTGCTGTGCTGGGAGCCCCGAGCTGGATGCAGCCCTGCAGGTGGGGTCTCAGCAGAGCAGGGCAGAGGGGCAGAATCCCCTCCCTGCCCTGCTGCCCACAGGGCTTTGGATTCAGCCCAGGACATGGTTGGCTTTCTGCCTGCTCAAGCATGTGCAGCCTAAACCTAAAATCACTGAAGCTGCTCACAAAATTCTGGAGCTCACTAGGTTCGGAAATGATGCAGAAAGCACAGAATTGCAAAATTTTAGCATTGCTTTGAAAAAGGCATTTCAATCAAAACCAAAAAGCTGTGTTGGCTTTCTAAGAAATTTAAAAGGCAACTGGTAAAGCATACAGTTTGTTCACTTTTAAGTTGCTGCCACAAGAGTGAGCTGCAGGCAAAACTCCTACCCAGGCTCATTAGCTGGCTGTGTTCATCTCAGCCAGAGCAGGTTACTACTCCGCACTACAGTCAGACATCTGCCTGAAAGACCTCTTAATTCTCCACCTGCAGTGAAAAGTGGGCCTTGTCACCCACCATCAGGGATCATGAGTGACCACTGAAAGTAGGCATGAAAAAGATACACCAAACAACTTGAATGTTGATTTTTGTGTTTGTTCAACACATTACAATTAAAGAAATAAATACTGCTTGAATAAAGGTCAACCTTTGGCTCCATCAAGACACTGAGTGCTGCTAGGTTATCACTTAGTGTTATTGAAGCTAAGAAAAGTTTGTCAACAGAGAGGTGAGTTTGCAGGGAAAAAAAGTCTCAAAACATATTTTCATTTTATATTTCTATTACAAAAGTCTATCCTTTCATGAATATTTTTAAAGGTATGTTTTTGTGATTTTAGTGTTAAATGAACTGACAGGGATCAGCATAGTCTTGTTTCCAGCATAAGGATGGTACCATTGCTCTCTCAGGTGTACAAGGTGGGAACTTCAGTAAATCTGAGTCCTTTGGGAACCTGAGCTGAAACACAGGTAGGTATTTGCACAAGATGCCTTTGGAGCAGGTCACTGGATACCCAGATTTCCACACTTGTCCACTACTATACTTCAGTCCTACTGTTTTTGCATCAAACACTTTGTAAAGCACTTCTGAAATTGCACCTTTTATTTCTGATTCATATTAGAGTGTAAGAGTGGTGATAATAGGCTTGTTTTCTAAATTATGAAGATGCTTTCTAACAAACCACAGATTGTTTGTCAGACAACAAACCTCACCCTAATTCTGCAATGTATTGTAAATATTGGAGAACTTAGTTTAGCACATAGCAGAAACCTGTGCTTCCCTCTCTCATCCATGGCATAACCAGAATATGTTATGGCAAGAAGAAATTTATTGAAAACATTGGTATTTTACAATTGAAGGTGTCACTCTGGAGTCCCAGTGCCAAGGAACTTGAAGATGTTTCACCCCTGCCTGCAATCTTAGAGATTCCTTGAAGAGGTTCATATAAACCACACCAATGCCTCTGACATTTTTGCCTCTTTAAGGAATGAAGCAACACCAGGTGTTTATTTTTCAAATAAGCCAGGCAATCTTCTGTACACAAACTGTTTAAGACCAATCGTGCAGCATATTTCAATTTAGATTATTAGTAAATGTACTGTTTATTACATGGTGGTAACCCAAAGACAATCCAAGACTCTGGGCTCATTGTGTTAGCCAGTATAAAAAGATGTATCATGTCACAAAGGCAAGGCTGTGTCTTTTGCAATCAATTTTTCTGTATTGTTTGGGGCCTTTCTTTTTTGGGAAGATACAAGATGAGAAATATGGAGCCATTTACTACACAACACAAAGAATTAGATTTGACTCCTGCTATAAATTTCCCTATCTATTGTTTTATATGTGAAAAATCAGTGATTGACTGCATTTACACTGTAATCACCATTCTTGTTGCATGTGCAGATCAGAATAAATTTGAGCTGTTTTGAATTAAGAACATAAATGTCATTCATTTTATACAGCCACAAAGAGAAGGGAATGAATCACCAGGGAGCTAAGGACAATCAGCTACAACTATGACAGCTGTGCATGATAGTTTTTTACACATATGTTATCTTTTCCTGACCTTTAGAGCCCACCATAGGTGGAATTTTGGCTCAGACTAATGAAGAAGGTAAAACTGCTTCAGTGGGAAGACCCAGTCAAAAAGCAGGAAAGACATGGACTTGACTAACTGTGTCTGCTGATGAAAGCAGATAAATGCATGTGCACAGGTGGTGCTTGTGAGAAAGTGGATTTTCATGGCTGAGTGACAACCAGAGCACTTAAGAATAGAAGAGGAGGAAGAATGGGTGCATGTAGAGGGTGCTCTGAAAAGAACCCATGGCTTGATAAGAGATTGGAAATGGAAATTAAGAATAGGAAGACACAAGACTGAAGATATTAGTAGACTGAATAAATGCTTATCTGAAATGAAGAATACATGAAACACTTCTTAATTTAAAAAATAGCTTTACTTATCAATATTACATTTTGCCCTCACATCGTTCTACTACATTTGAGTTCTATACTACCACTTACCTCTTTTTTTGGAAAAACTCCAATCCTACCATGAGAAACATGGTTGTTTCCCTGAAATGTCTATAGTCTTGATGCCATCTCTGCATGTAAGAAAGGGTAAACAAAACTTCATCCACAAAATGAAATATAATTTATTTTTTTAAACACACACCGCCCCCAACTTCAATTTAGTGTCCAACAGTTACAGTAAGTACTAAGGATGCCAGTAGGCTTGCATATGTGGAAAGTCCACCTGAATCCACCCTCCCTCAATAAAAAGAAAATTCTTAAATGTCTTAAACATTTGTAGATGAGATTATTCTTACAGAACCTATTACCATTTGAAAGAAACACGATACATTTTTGGAGAACCACAGGTAAAATTATATGAGATCTTGTTTTTTCTTCCCTACATTATCCAGAAAATGTTGGAAAGCTTTTTCATATGCCAGATATTAAGCTTAATTTTCAATACAAGTATGACATAGAAAAACCCTGAACACTTTACATGCGAAGTAAAAAAACCCCAGATGCAGCTTAGATGACATGTTGGTGCTGGAGCAGAATATTTATCCTACTGCATCATCATTTATGACTCCAAGTGACTCCTGGTTCACTTCACAGGTAAATGCTCCAGGTGAGAAAGGCACTTTCTCTACAGAGGGTTAACTGCTGACTTTCAATTGTGCATTAAAGGTAAAATAGGGGACAGCACACCATAAGACACAGCTACTGGCAGAGTCAACGGAAAGAGATTGAGAAAGTATCCATAAAATGCCAACTCACTATACTGGACTGACACAATCAATGGAGAAACCTCCAAGTACCTATTGCAGGAGCTAAAAAAGGGGCACTTTTCTGCAGAGGAGCAGAAGATAGCTCCAAGAGTGGGGGTAAGTCCAGAATTGTTTGTTCTCTCTGTGCAGCATCATTCAGAAAATGGTAAAACAGTGAGCCCTGCACAGCCAAGAAAATGCAACTAAAATGCCACTGTGAGGGTCCCTCCCTATCAGTGACTAGGGAGGCACACTGTAATGCAGCAGCATCTACTGTAGGTCCTAAATCTGGTAATGAGAAGTGGCAATTAAAATATTTTTCACTGGATTTGGGAGGAAAAGATTACTCCCATTATCCTCCTGACCAAATTGTCTGAACCTACCAGCACAACAAGGAGGTACAGGTAGTGCACTGGAATCTGCCCAGGACATAAATACCCACTGTTAAGAGGTCTTAATGAACAGTATTACTCAGACTTGAAACTGATGCTGGAAAATCAGCCACAGGCTTAGCTTTAAATGTGAGATGAATTATTTTAGCAACTATTAGTCACAATTATTTAATGTCCAAGATGCACTCTCACTTTCCCTCCAAGTTTTTCTAAAAAACACAGGAGGAAAAATTAAAGGCATAAGCTGGTTATGCATGGTCTTGGCAAAGAACAGAATCTGCTGCTCCTAAGAAAATGGGAATGGCTGCAGAGATAGCGGGAGGAAAAAGCACAAATGGGACTGTGCCTGCTGTGCATGATGAGCAAGGCCAGATGCAGACCACTCTCCTCCTTCCCTGCCAGTTGTGTCTGCCTGGAAAAAGCCATGTGGCTCATGTGGTGGTAAATTACAAAATATTGTTAGTGACGTCAAGCCTCGTTAACAAAGTCAGGACAGATTCCAACCTGACACTTATTTATGCCTCAAACACTGGAATTACAGATGTAGAAAAGACAGCTCAAGAACAGCCTTTGGACAAATAAGGGGTCTTTAAATAAACAGCCAGTTTTAACTTCTCAGTCTGAGACAAGAAGAAATTTGTGAAGACGAAATTCAGCTTTACTGATAACTATTTCACATTACAACTTAATTTAAAGCATAGGAAACACTGACCTCATATTCCTCCATGTTTACTTCATCTGGCTTTATCATTTCAAGTTTGGCTTGAGCAACCTTCATTATGTTACGGCACCTTACAAAAAGCAATAAAAAAGTCATGAAATATTACTGGAAATTCACAGAGGATATTATCCTCACAAAGACAGAAGCCTCAAACAGTATGAGCTATAGCCTTATGCAAACCAGTATGAAAATGCCATGGAAATTGTACATTTTATTATGCATGGTATAATCAGCAGGAGAGGGCATACTTTTGAAGTATGTGTGATGGAGGCCTGTGCTATTTAAAGGATTATTTCTTTTATTTCACTAAATTGTCACATTGCTCAGTCTTTCTTTTAATTTTAAATTTCAGATAGTTTGAAACTCCATGACAGTTACTTTGCAGAAGTTTAGAAGATTATTCCCTACACAGAAATAAGACTGTTTTCCAACTTGTAATTTACCTATTTATATAAATAAGTAGATGGAATTTTGAGTGGAAGAGAGACATTGTCTTGCTCTCAAGCCAGTCACTCACCTAGCTGGAAAGGCTTTGATCTCTACTGCTGGCTTCCAGGGCAGTGAGGAAACACAGTGAAAGAAGTTACAGAAATCTAAGTGCAAAATTATGAACACTGAGCATTTCTATTTATTTTAGATGAGTAGAAACTCAACTTCTTGATTACTCTTTTAACAGGGATTTTTATAAAAATGATCTGTTTTACAAAGTAAACTTGCAAGCCCTCAACTAGGAGATAAAGCCAAATATGAAGGGGTGTTTCCACACATCAGAGAACATTCACGAACACAGGAAATGAGATGTGCAGATCTTATTACCTTTCATCAAAGCTGAGATTGTGATCTCCAAACTGCTCCAGTAATGTTCTCTCAATTATCTTCTTTGGTGCCTGGTTTTGGATGAAGTAAACAATTGCATGACGCAAACGATAATCACATTCAGGTGGTGGATCTTCCTGGGCTAATTTTAGCAGACGTGTGTATTCCAATTTAATTGCCTACATGATTAAAAAAAATAGACATTAATTCCTTCTGGCTTTTAACTCAAACACCACAGACACAAGACAATTTATGTGCAACGGTGTTTCACCTATAAAATTTTTAACAGGTCCACAGACCACCCTTCTAAGAAGTCTAAACTATGTTTTTAAAATAAAAATGAACAAAACCACACATAAATTGTCAAGTTGGTACTTTCTCTCACTAGTTAAGCCTGACAAAATCCCAAGTAAACCTTCCCTTCAAAAGTAGTTCCAATCCTGTGCTATGTCTCCCTGAGAGGAGATTTATCCAATCCTTAGAGAGGTTTCTTTAAGCCCAAGACAAGTATAAGATTTCAGACACTTGACCTTAAGAAATTTTCTGAAGGCTCATAAGGTAAAAAAGTACCTCTAATACATGGTTAAATGCAAAGACATGGATAAAAAATATTCTACAGAAAGTTTGGTGAACATGTATAATTTGGAAAATACTAAGTGGGAATGAAATGTCTTTCAATCAAAAATGAATTATGGGATATTTGAAGAAAATAATAATTCAATATTAACAGTATTGCCCTATAGGGCAGGATGCAGCCTCACTGAATATTTTAGAGGTCATCAGAATCATTTACTTTTCCAGCTCTGCCAGCACCTTAGGTTTTAATGAACATCATTTGATATGTTCATTAGATTTTATTCACTATAGCTGTACAACATGAACAGGAGCAACAAGAAAAAGAATTAGAAAAATGGTGACAAATGTTAACACACATTGCACAAATTCCCTCTGAAAACAGAGAGGTGATCAGATGGTTTCCTAACACATTAGCAAACTTTCAGCACAATGTATGCACAAAATAAAGCACCAAAGATAAAGCACCAAAGCAGTCACGAAAAAAAAATCCTGTTCAGTATTTCAAACACTTTTATGCTGTAATACCTGACTTTTTAACTATCAGAAATTTGGGCTCCCATCCTCTGTTAGTAACACATTTTGTTTCAGGACTAAACATGTAGGGTACTGATCATACGGGTTTAAACACAGAGCATGTGGAGACCTTTAAAACTTAGGAGAATGTTCTGTATCAACATCTTTAAATACTCATGATTTGTATTACCATTAAAAAGGATGTTTAGGACAACATTATAAATGCCAAAAGCCACAGAGTTTCTATTACCTTCCATCAGAAGTTCTACCATTAGAAAGTCAATATGGCTAACAATTAAGCCTTGTTAATTGAGGAAACAAAAGTAAACTGCTATTAGACATTTAATTTTTTATATAATTACTTAGAAGTAGGAAGAAATGCAACACAAATCTTGTATTTTTATAATAATTTTTAAAATAATGTGGTACTCTACAGATTCAGAAATCTTATACAAAATGAGAAAACACTATTTCTCTACACAGAAAAAGGGACAGTAGAAAAAATATTATATGCTTTCTTTCATTTTCTCACTGAGAATATTATATAAAGATCCTAAACATTCTGCAAGGACTTGTCTATAAAGGTTAAAGAACAATGATTTGAAGAGATCACTGACCAAGAAATGTCTGAATGTTGGTCATGTCTTAAACCTGAGATCTAGAGGGGGAGTGAAACCTTGGCAGTAACAATGACCCACGCCAAAGGAGTTTCACCTGAGTAACATTAAAACAAAGATATAGAAGCCCCCCCAGTTTTCTGAAAACACTAATTTAATCAAAAACAAACACTTCAAAGAACACAGTAGAAGTATTAAAACACATCATAGAAGCTTTTATAGTAAGGAAAACGTGAGATTCCATCTGATGCATCCCAAAACAAAAAATTTGTTCCCAAACAGCCCCACTTCATCTGCATCCATTCATAATAATGTAATCCCTCAAAATGAACCATGTTTCACCTCTGCTAAGCTATTGCAAACACGATTCAGTAGCAAATGAGTAAGGAAAGTTTTCTACTTTGTCAAAACATTTTCTCACTCGAAGACATTCTGCCCCCCTGAAGCCTAAATGTTTAAGGATTCAAAATGAAAGACTGAAAATCATTTCAACTGAGTATTGTTTTGATAACTCTAAAACATTAAATATAACTTTACTGTGAATTAATTTTCTCTTTTAAAAATATCTAAACACCCTTCATATTAAAAAATACATTTAGCTATAATTGAACTTTCTGGTAAGGAGTGACTTGATCAAATGAGGATTTTTTTCACCTTAAAAAACAATTTACATATTTTCATTCATAAATTTGAAAAAAGAAAAAAAAAGCAACCAGCACTGAATCCCAAACAAACCCAGTTTCACTGAACAGAGGCTGTGGCAGGTGTGTCTCCCTTCCCTGAGATCAGGCACAGTTAACAGAGACAGCCCTGCAAACACTTTATGGTTATAACCCTTCTCTAAGTATCCACTTCAAACACCCATGCAAACACACAAACCAACCAACCAACCGATGAGGTTTCAATTTCCTTACCAAGGGGTTGCAGAACTTTTTGCTGGGGATGCTAGGGTTTTTTGTTTGTTTGTTTGTTTGCTCATTTGGGGGTTTTGCGGCTTTTGGAATTTCTTCTAGTGGAAGTACACCATAACAATTAAGTAGAAAACAGATCACTACTCAACAACAAGCAAGAAACTTCTTTCTCCTCCCCAAATGACATTCAAGAGGATTTTACATTTTACACCATGTCAAAGCAATTGTCTTTCTAATACCCTGAAAATTCAAAAGGCCATGAGCTAAAAGTACGCAGAAGTTTGTGTATTTAAGAAAATGAACACATTTTTAATCTGGTGTCACAGTGAAGACTAATCACCATAAAAAGCCCAATGTCTAATTCCCAGTAATAAAAAACTGCTTAAATAAATAGCATTGACACTCATATGGTTACACAAAAGCAAGCAATTTAAATTTATTAAAAATCTTTTAAGGAGTGCAAACCAAGAACATCGGTTTGAAATAAACAACAAGTTACTAAAAGTCCCTGGGTAAAAAAATCCTGATGTCCTACAGTCTAGCAAAGGCATGAGTTTTATCACTAACAGGAGAAAAAACCCATATACTTTTACTGATTACACATCTAGGTTTCATGTTACTATTATGTTACTCACTACTGTTATTAAAAAGCTAAAATGCAGAAAGGTATATAAGCTACTGGTATCAATATCTGTCAAATATCTGGGCAAATATCTCTCTGTTTTTCAAGGGAGAAATATCTAAATTCCTGATATACACAGGAATGTATAAATGCTGTAAAAGACTTTATATACAGAAAGGGGTAGAGGGAGTAGCATATCTAACAGGAAAAGTCAGAGGAGAAAAAGTTGTACCTTAAAGAACCCTGCTTCTGGCCCACACCTGTCATAAACATTCCTGGCTTTACCTATAGCCATGATAATACCTTGCATGTTCGGGGTCAGCATGACCTGCCACAAGGGATTTAAGGTAAAAGTTTTGAATGATTAATATTTTAATGACTAAATTCAGTATGTTTTTAGTCTCATGCAAGATGAAAAAGCAACTTAATGCATGCATGCATTGATATGGCACATTTCAATACAGATCTGGTGAGCATATTCTGCAAATCAAATCATGGCATGTGTATATATAGTTTTACCATAACAACATTAAAGGAATCTTACAAAAAAGGAAAAAAAAAAAAGGAAGAAAACTGTGTCAAAAAGGTTACACGGACCAAACTTTGCAGGAAAGGAACATGCACAGTTCAGCATTAGTACCAGGCAGAAACTGCACACTGAATGAGTGCTACCTATGGCCATCTAAGGATTTAAAAAAAAAAAGTTACAAGTAGAAAAATCATCTAATCACACTTCAGAAATTCTGCACTAAAGCCATAGTAAACTATACCACCTGTATTTTATGCATATTTCAAGGTCAAAATAAGAGACTCGCTGCTGCAAATGCAATCAATCCCTGATGCACCTGCAGACAGTTTCTTAAACATCAAACCCAAAACAATTAACAAACACCAAGCCAAACACAAGACATCTCACACTGGTATTCACATCAGTTACACACCATTTGATACATTCAATCTACTCAGAAAAGCCTTTCTCCTTTTTTATCTGTAGGCAAAGGAAAACACACCCTCTCTCCCTGCTCAAGGTATTGCTGGCACAGCGACAAATGATGAAGGATCTTAAACTCCCTGCAAGTCTCCTACACATAAAAACATTTTAGAAAAGTGAAAACACTCACAAAATGAACAGGGAAAGAGGCAAGAAGGTTATCCTCTAGAAAGACAATGGCATGGAGACAAAAGTAAAAACAAACAAACAAGCAGGTCATTATATGAGGTTAAATCCCCATTTCTTTCAAGGTGGAGACTACACATCTGCGAGAAGCTAAACTCGGTGTGCTGATGTCAATTAAATCCTTTTATTCCCCACCCCATCCTCCCAGTTCTAACTGACCACACTTCCAGGGCAGAATGACCTGAAATATCCATTTGCCTAGGGAAGCTAAAGCCCCTCAAGAACCTATGTTCAGACCCCTGAGAATACAGGCTGCACCAACCCTATTCCCAACCAAAACAAACGTGGAGTAAGCAAAGGCAAGGCAGGGCAGTTTGATGACAAGCAGTGTTGCTTTCTACTGCTGAAACTGGGCAGCTAAAAACAATGTCTCTCAGAAAAACAATGGGCCTTTCAATTATTCCTCAAGTAGTAGCAGGTACGTGTACCATCCTGAGTTTGAATTTTTAAGATTTGCAAGATTCAGTTCTACCAGCCATATCAGTTGCAGGTTATTTCCATGCCTAATTTAATCCCCAAAGCCTGAAAAGCTTAACTTTGGCAAATAAGAGATCAGATTTGAACATTAGCTTTACTGGACTGACAAGAAAGCACAAACATTAAGAACACCCCTCAGTGTCCTGTCACCTTTTAAATAATGCAGCAGTGTGCAGTCTATCACTAGCATTTTCAAGGCTACCTGGCCTAACACAAACATTGAACCTCCACATCTGAAGAGACAAATACACCTCCCGTGTAAATGGTACCATGCAAAGCGTGCCCAAGTAGAGTTTGTAGTGCTTTCCCTCCATATTTCACGACAAACTATGACATTGTTAAAGATTACAGATCGCTAAGCATTTAGTTTTGCAGAGGTCTGTTAGGTGTCACAGTGTGCAAACATGCCAAAACCTCTCATCAGGCAGCACAAGGAAGCCCCGAGGAGGAGCGGTGCACACAACTGCAATCGGAGGTACCTCATCGTCATAACCCCCCTCCTCTGACTCAATGACAAAAGTCCCTACATCAGGGATCGCCACCTCTACCACTCGCTGGGTAGGAGCTGCTTGAGCTGGGGCATTATCAGAGCTCTGCAGAAGAAAACCATTATCAGTACGTGTTTGGGGAAAAAAGGAATAGTCATCATAATCATCAGAAAATACAGTAAAATTATGGAGAGATGCAAACGGACAGGCTGATGTAGTACCATGATGTCCACTGCTGAAATTCTGAAGAAATTCAGAAACTGTATCTAATTAGAGAATATAAATGATACTTATATTTTTTTAAGCAGTACATTTTAAAATTACTAGCCATAACAAATTAAAATTACAAGCCATAATTACAAAAATTATTTCATTTGTTCTTTATTCACTAATTCTATCTTTACAGGTTAGTATACCAATATTATAACTCTAATATCCATTACAAATTTAAATTACTTGGCAAAGAATGAGTCTGTGAACCACCATTTTTTGTACATTTCACCCCAAAATTACCAAGTATATCATAAAATATCAGAATAGTTTAGGAAGGGACCTCAAAGATCATCTAGTCCTAAAGATGCCACCCACTAGTTTAGCTCACTCAGGGACTCATCCAGTCTGGCCTTGGAGAGGGCCAGGTCAGATACCTCATATCTGAAATACCTGATGAAGTTACATTAAAGGATAGAAATAAACTAAAAGCTAACATTTCCTGATGCTCTGGGAGAAAAAAAAATATACATAAAAATGCCCCTAACAGCCAAGATATTTTAAAGAATATTCAAAGAGCGCTACATTCAACTGATGTGTTTTTTTTAGAAGAGCAATTAAACAGAAAATCAGGAGAAGATTATCACTAAAATTCTTTGTATGTTAAACTAAGTTT
Organism: Illadopsis cleaveri; assembly: GCA_013399915.1. Taxonomy (NCBI): domain Eukaryota; kingdom Metazoa; phylum Chordata; class Aves; order Passeriformes; family Timaliidae; genus Illadopsis; species Illadopsis cleaveri. Next base: position 87,992 of record VXBB01006415.1, read on the forward strand.
TAAACAACAATGGAGACAAATCTTGGCTCCTGTGGTCTATCATTGAATAATAGGCAGTTTGCAACATTTGCAGAACTTAAACTTTGGCTGTAATCCAAACAATGGCTAAGTGCTGTGCTAATTGTTCTGAAAGTGTAAAATAGCCTCACCTTTTAACACAGAGTCCAAAAACATACTCAATATCTATTTACACCTGAATACTGTATAAATACAAAGGAAAGCTGTGCCATCAGAGGGCAGAAAAAAAAGGGACAAAAGGCATAAAATGGACAAAATGAACATGTGGTGAAAAATCTACAATCCTATAACATGTGCTGATATTTGCTTTCCTTTTAAAAATGGACAAAAAAAAAAGTGAAGTAATGGAATATATGCCTGCATGTCTGAATGCATATGGAAGCAGAATAATTAGAAACCATGCTGATACACTGAGAAGGAAGCACAATTCTGCATAAATGAAATTTGAGGATACAGAGAACAGCTTTCAAATGTTAACAGAGCACCTTCAGATTAACTAGAAATTTACTTTACATTTTAACAGCTGAAGTGCATTTATTTCTAAATATTTTTTGCATGGTTTGTTTTTTTTTTCCTTTTGTCTCATTATACAGATCGTGGTGCTCCCCAACCAGTCTTGTGAAGTCCCAAGGCTGACCACTATGCCAAGTGCCATTATCCTGAACTACAACACTTGATCCATGGAAAAAAAGTCTAAAATTCTTTCACATCCCACTGGGATGGTGCCCATAAACCATGGAAAGAGAACAGCCTTATGAAGGACATTTTACCATGCATTTTGGTATCTTCATAGCCACCTTTTCAGCTGGAGTAACATGTATTAAACAGTCTCCCACTAAGTTGTTCTGAGAACTCAAAAAAGGCCAATTTGCAGCAGCTGAAGGCTGTAGTGGCAGAGTATCTTTTCACTCAGAGTTAGCTGAGTTTCCCTGTTAGCTTGGATTTCAGTTTAGCAGAGGAAGTGTGCTTCCCTGCCTTCCTGACGCCACAGGAGGGGTGGAAAACCCAGCAGGGTCAACAGGGTGCCAACAAGCTGTAACATAATTTTCAAAGATTGTAAGGTACCTGGGGCCGGATTGCTTCTGTTTAATGAGGATTCACACCTGATCTTGAGAAGCATTTTGCACAGATCTAAACTATTTCTATCCTTAGTGGTTACTAGGGACACCTAAGGAAGTCATACTGTACATTTATGGATATAGTTCCAAGACAGATGCATATATTGCTTGAATGGCGCTTAGTTTTGTGGCAAGCACGTTTGTCTCTTATCTACATACTTATAGGGAAGGAAAAAAAAATACTTGCTGAAAGAAAAAAATGTCAAATATTACTTTCATTAATAACCCATTAAATAGTTAGCATCCCATTCCTCTTAGTATTCTTTGTGCCAAGTGAAAACAGAAACATCCAACACTGATTATTATAGAATTATGAATCACAAAAAATGATTTTTATTAAAAATGATTTTTGTCAAGTCATGAATCTGCATTCAAGCTACAGAATACTGTTGAAAAGTATTTTTGAAAGCTACATTAATTTCCACAGGTCTGTCAAAGGAACTCAATAATATTCATATATTTCCCAGATAAAAACCTGAATGTCTAAAGCAATATTTTTCAAGTCTTTTACATGGACTGTCAATGTTTACTCCTCAAAAGTACATGGGATCATCTAACATTTTTAAAAGATGCTGGGCACAAACAGCTGATTGTAATTTGAATAACATGCTGTACTCCTGACAAGCACTTTAACCTCACAAAGAACACCTATCTTAGTATTTTTTTTTTTTTGCACTACACTCATTACCATTGTACAGAGTTTCTGGATGGACTTCAGTGTTGACAGTCCCTGAAGAAAAAGCAATTTTCAGTTCAAAGTTTCCAGACTCACACCCTTTTATCAGGTTGTTTTTATCATTTTCACTTGCAAAGTAAAAGCAAAAGAAGTATTTCAAGGTTCAAAATGTCCTCACCATATCCATTATAGCTTCTGGACCTCTATCTTCTTGTTCAGCTAAAGCTTTATTGATTGCTTGTACAGAATCTTCTTTTAAGTGCTTTGAAATATCAGTTCTTGATGGCTGCTCTAAATATTCTGGTTCTCCTGCTTGAACTTAGTGACAGAAAAAAAGATAACAATTTTGAGTGTTAACATAAGCACGAATTTTAAATTCATTAGTTTTATTTGGATCACTGTCTCATAGATAAGGTAAGCACACAGAAAATGCAGGATAGGTCACACAATTCACAAAAACAACTTTACAGTCTGCCTCTCGTGCCATTTTAAACACTTCCCTACAAATGGATCCCTGATTTTATATGAGGAACAATAGACCTGTCCTGTCTATAGACCCATTAAGGCTCTTGAGTGAGGGGTGTTCATCAGTCAGTCATCAGGGATGACTGAGAACAAAGGTGAGATCTTAGCTGGAGTTTCTGCTGGGATACAGACTCAACATATGGAATGATCTCCAGCCACTTGAGTGCAAGATTTTTCTTTTGTAAAACAATAAACACGTTGTATTTTTTTGCCTTAAGGGAGATCTCAGCCTCCTCCACTTGAGAGCAATAAACCCATTAGTATAAATAATGTCTTATATGCCTTACATGATAAACCTGAATTTTGGCAAACTAAACATTCATTTTGTACTTTCCATTACTAACAAAAGAAATAGCATGAATCTCAAAGTGTTTGTGAACTCAAAACATAACAAAAGATGAAGCAACTCTCCATAGAGTTTACAAAACAAACAATGCCATTAAATCACTGCACTTCTTACACTCATTTTGCAGTCACACATAGTTATGAGAAAGGTATGCTCAATCTTTAGGACTCAAATACAGCAATGAGAACATCTGGACAGAAAATTCTTCATGTCATATTTCACATAACATACACAGCCTACTGCAATGGAGCAAAAGGTGGATGTTACCAAAACCCTGGCAGCTCTGGTTTATAATCAGATTTTTGGTCCTACTCCCTTTCCAAACAGGTAGAAGCAGCTAACCTGGAGCAGGTGAGGGTGCTGGTGCCCTGGGTATCTGAGACAACAATTTCTCCTGTTGTGCTTTCTGAGCAAGTTCTGCATCCCACTCTTCAAGTTCTTTTTCAAAACGTTTATTGTCTTCCTTGACATAATCCCTTAGATCAGAAGGCAGCGTGTCCATCCCAACAAGGATCTGCCCCGTTTCTTTGTTAAACTCCTCTATGGTAACACGAAATTTAAGTTTCAGAAAAATAAAGAATAGGACAAAAGGAAATAGAAAGTATGTTCAACAGATATCCTCAAGTGAATTACCAGAAATGTACAGTGTAACACCAAACCCCCAAAACTACATTAGTTTTAACTGGGTTTACTATCTGTTGAGTACTCTATGTGAACATTCAGAGAATATTCACAAAATCCCCACCATTGCTTGACTGTATTACTGCCACAGAGAGCTGGACACAACTAAACTTCCCAAGAGAAAAGGGGAAGGAGAGTAGGAAAGTGGACCTACAGGAATTCAAAAAGTCTGCTGATATGAACATCAGCTAAATTGAGTCATCTTCCTTTAGATTTGAGAATGGTCTCTGCAGAGGCATCCCAGATCCCAGGGGATCCACCAGCAGTAACTGTCCCACAGTGAGCAGGACCCAGATGTAACTGGAATGGCACAGGCAGCCTACAGGGCCCAAACACCCTATGGCTGCAAGTGCAGCACCAACTTGGCAGCCTAGGAATGTCAAGGGTAATACTGGCTCTCATTTAAAAACTGAACAAATGAGCACTTGAGCCTTCTGCCCTATGAAAAAACAGGAACCCAAATATTTTCCATGACCTTCTACTGAATCTCTGGACACTTTCACAGAGAGGTCTCTACCATTATCAAAAACTTTGTGCTAAGGGATCTCTGTCCTCCCTTTAAACACTTCCATACAAAGCCCTATAACTGCATCCTCCTACATGACCTGAAAAAAATTACCCAACCCATGTATTACTTAGGTTTGCTGTGTGGTTGGTAGGGCTAAGTTATTCATATTTCAATTTACTGCATAAGCTTTCAAGTTTCTATGCTCCAGTAGAGTATATGAGGGCTCTGAAGCTTAGGGGAAAAAAAGCAGCTATATGAGGATTTTAATGTCAAAAGGCTCATTTCTCTATTTCCATACTTCTCTTCTAATCTTGAGATAAACCCTCCAAAATTCTCCAATCCCTTCTCTAAAATATTTACAAATTAGTAAACAGTTTGTTTTCTTGTCTTAATAATGCTGAAACACTGGGATTATCTTTAATGATCTGTAAGTTGAACAGCAATTGTTCCACACACAAAAATAAACAGTTAGGAGCAGGAATAAAACTTTCAATAACTATTACAAACATGTCAAAAATCTGGAAATCCATCTGGAAGAAGTTTGCTTTACCAATGTATTCAGCTATTCTATATCATGCAGAATCTGTGTCGATAACATTACCTTGTATCAAGTACTGCTCCTTGTCATTGATATACATCAAACAATATGCACTGGCATTCCTGTAACCACCAAAAGAGTCTCGTTCCAACTCTTCCCAAGTTGACTTTGTCACAGAAATATCATTATATTTCATCCATCTGTTCTGGTGGTGGTCATAAATGTATGCCCAGTAGTGTCCTGCATTTGCTTGACCCTCATGAACTAAGACAGCATGCAACCTATAAGGAACCTTAAAAAAACAAAACAGAAAAACAAATGTCAAACCCTCCTTGACAGCATTTAGTTCCTATTGTGTGCCAGCAGTAAGTGCTACATGAAATAAAAGTAACTGAAATAAATGAAATAAAGTTAATCAGGATCAAAACACAACACAGAGGAAAAACCAGTAAAACCAGCAACCCACTAAGCATAAAGACTTGGAACTATGTTACTTACCACAACTAGTTACAGCAGATCTTAAAAATAATAATGTATGACATAAATGTCTACCCTCCTGTCTTTGGTGCCATGCATGCTCTTTTCTTAATTCCTTAATATTCCTACCTTCATTGTATCTGCCAAAAAAACCCTCAAACAAGTCAGCCTTGACTGTCTATGATTTGCTTCAGTTCCAACCTGCCAAACCTGTCAAAAAGTCTGGAAAGGCACATGCAAATTCAAGGTAATAAACTCAGTGTTTGATGTGTGACAGTAAAAGAATTTATTTAAATTAATATCTGCTTCAGTTACACAAAAAGAGAATTTCTACATCAAAATAGGGATACAACTGTTTTCCAGTATTTTAACTGTATCAGGAAAAGCTAAATAAAGCATGAAAGATCTGAAAAGGTCCTCTCCTCCTCCTGAGGCAAAGGACAATAGAAGTTTGTAGGATCAGTGTAAGATGAATTCCAGGCTACATCTGTAAACCAACCAGTAAGAACAATGGGAAACCGAAGGAGAGAGAGAAGCAGAATGAATGAGTTCTTCCTTACTTACAAAGTCTTTTGAAAACATCTTAATGATTGACTCATTTTAACCTACAGGAATAGCACATGCAACATAAAAGAGAAAGCTGAGTTTCCCTGCTATGCACAGTGTGCCTCAATGACAACAACTCAGCTGGGATGAAAAACCCCAAAACCAGCCTGTACTGGTGTCACAATGTGGACTGAAGATAAATAGTCTCTGACTCAAGGTGTACTCAGTATTTTTGGCTAATATCGTTTTGAGTACTGCAACACTCGTAAATACACACACAACTGTGACTGGAAAAACTCCTTGAAGTTATTTTTAACCTGATCATTCTCTTCCAGGCTATATGCAAGTGCTGGATATTTTGCAGCTCCTCTTGAGCTGTAGGGTAGACTGACTGCACAGCAGCAGGAATCAAACAACCTGTCATGCCAGAGACCAAACCACACTCTAAATCTCCCAAACACAGGAAGTATACACAGAAGAAATCCTGGCAAGTCCTTAAATCTGAATGCTCTGAGGTTTTTAACATCTGTTATTAAACCAGTGCAAAAGCCTTAAAATCTTTTGTGCATATACACAGGCTTGCAGTCATCCTTAAAATGACTGCAAGCTTCTGTATATGCACAAAAATGTATGCAGATCACATTTAAAAAAATGTGTCTCTTTAGACTTTCTCAGAATAAAATTTTCTTACACTAAAATCAAGAACTAAAAATCCCCATTGAATTTAAATCGTTTTACTTAAAACCATGCTAACTGGGTCAGCTTAAGGGTCCCCACCCTTTCCTCCAAGTCAGGAGAAGCAGCTGTCAGTCATCCACACTGAGCTTTCAGGAAGGCTCTCCACAGAGGTCTGTGACCAGGGGACACGTGAGTTCAGTGCCAACAGGCATCTCTTGTGATAAGCCATTATATCAACAGTAATTAATAGCACAGGGCAACACAAACATAGGTGGCATTAAACTTCTTAGTTTACACTCAGTACTCGTGAAGCAGGAATGAAGGTTCACCAACCCCATCACATGTAGCTACAGAACAGGTGTGTCAAAGCTGCTATATCCAAGAAAAACAGTTGTGTCTCTTTCCCAACAGCAAGATCACAGAAGGAAGGAAATAAATACAAACAAACCCATAAAAAGCAAATCCTGCAATTGTATTGTGCAGAGGCAAATATCAATACTGTGAAACTGCTCCCAGGGAATGGGGCAATACCCAGCTATCAAATCACCTCGAGACAGAGGTAGGCAAGGCAAAGTAGACATTCTGCACACCTGCCTCCTTCCTATTGTGCCAAAACAGCCACAGGGACAAACCAGCTGAGCTGCAGAAGGGCAGCTTCCCTTCTGGCCTGTGATTTCAGATGGGTTCAGCACGTGCTTTGTGTTTTACTAAGTAATCTCTTTTTTTCTTTTGTAATGACAGCTGACTAGTATCTTTGCTACCCAGAAGTATTTCCTCCTGTAACACCTAAGCCAACATAGGTAGACTATTCAGATGGAAGTTACCAATTTAATTAATTTTTCTGTTCGATGACATGTAGCCTGTGACCTTCTTGTTATGTATAACACAAGTATTAAGGAAAAAAAATGTGCCTGCTAGTAGCAAGCTTAAAGAAAGTCATCTAGGCAAATCTGCCTGAAATCCTCAACATCAGAGTTCAGCTGCCAGTAACTATTAGAAGCCATGTACAAAATGAAAACATACCTCAAGGAAAACTGTAAGCTGAACAGATCTTATTTGGAATGAAAATAGTTCTTTTTACTAACAGAAAGTAACAGAGGAAGTAATCCTTAACCTTAAAACCTGTCAGAGTGAGAGAACATGAGTATGTGAACATAGGAAACAGCAGAGGAGCCACAGCTCCACAGTAAAACATTCTAAAAATACTGTTCAGATCACACAGAATGAGAACCTGCTAGAAAACAGCTTAAATTAATAATCAAAGTTGTGACATACATAATCTAGACAAAGTTTAAATAAAAAACAAACAAACAAACAAACCCATAAAAAGCAAAAAACAAAACCAAAAAATCAAGCCAACAGCAACAAAACCACTCACTGGGATTGACTACAAATCAAAATCAGGAGCCTGGAACTTCCATGTATTAGCATGGAAGTTGCAATACACAGTGGCACTAAGCAGCAAAGTAAATAGTACTTTCCTGTGTCTAATGCTTCATCACCTTAAAGCCATAAGGTTACTTAGCAATATGGGCAAATCAGGGCAAGAAAGTTTTGTTGTGCTCATCTGCATTCAGGTAAAAAATGGGGATCAGAGATAGAACATATTTGGGCTTTTCATCACAGTTCCCTAAATTTAAGCATGTCACCTGTAAAATATTGTAATGCTGTCTTTCATCTGACTGTGCACAACTCAATGGCTTACAAAACCCATTATGACTTTCCAATGAAATTTCTCAAAACACTACATAATTGTGGTATACTTGCTCTGTTTTTAGGCCTCTAAGAACTTTTTAGAAGTGCCAAAAAGGATCTATTTTCAATTATCTCATGCCAAAACTGTACTTACTTGGACCATTGTTTTGTCAGAGTACATCAATTCAATTGTCCGATGTATCCTAGATATACTTTCTTGTAAATCTGAAAGACAAAGAGAAGAAAGAACCTCTCTTCCGTCAAGCTGTATAATTGCACATGACTACATCTTTATCTCACCAAAAGCCAAACAGGGGTGCATTTCACACACGATACATCATCTTCACACCAAACATGAAACTTTCTTGGGCGAAACATTTCCCCCACTTGCACAAATCCTTTCCTACAGCAAATATATCCCCCAGTGTGTGGCATTACCTCTTGTGTCATTCTCTACTTCAGTCCTCCAGCGATGCAAGCAGCCCTCCAGGACAGAGAGCTCCTCCTCCGTGATGTGCCTTGGTGCTGGATGCATCGGCAGGTCAGGGGGAATCCGTGATTGTGTGAATGGTTTATGGATTACTGATCTTTGAACAGGAGATGTGCTTGGGACATCTGATGATGAAGGCCCCTGCTGCTCTACTGTGCTGCATTCATTCAAAACATGAAATGTAAAAATTGAATCATCACATAGACAGACTGAAAGTTACACCATAAAAATAAGCTTTTAATCTGAAAATGGGCGTTTTAAAGGTAACAGTTTCCTAAAGTGCAATCCAAAACAGGTAACTACAACAGCAACATGGAATTAGTATTTAAATTCTGAAAGCTTTGTGCTGGATTACATATTAGCACAACAAAGTTTGCTTTATGTGAAACACTACTGAAAAATTTCAAATCATGTCATACAGATAAATAACTGTGGTTTGAAACATTAACAGCCAAATGGCAGAGACAAATCACAGCAGTTTCTCTTATGGCCAATGACCATCAAATCCAACAAGCACCAATTTTCATTTTAATAACTTCCTTCATGTGTCTTATGCCTAGCAGACATACTTTTTCTAATGTCCTACCTACAACTTATGTTAGCTGAACAACAATAATGAAGGGACATCTGATATTTATGCCACACTGCAAATGCACTACCAACTGATCTAAATTTGTTCTAAACCTCTCTAACTCGAACTGCAAAACAGCCATCTTAGGAGAATTTTGCAAGAGCAGCAGTAAACTAAAAATGAAGAATTGTTCTAGATTTTTCTCTTCCAATCAACAAGATCACCTCTATATAATTACACTGCATAGGAAGAATCTGAAGATCTTTCTTGCATGCCATTGAATTTTTCCTTTTTGTACAGCATCATGATACAGCCTGAGGAATTTGGATTCCTCAGGAGTTTAGAAAGTTCTGAGAACACAAAGAGCTGAAAATGTCACTCCATATAACATGCTGTGATGTTTCTACAGATGGACAAAAAACCACACAATACTTACATTTCTACAGAACAAACTTCCTATAGAGGAGTTTGAGTTGAGGAGTTTATTACTTTTGATACTGCATTTCATGCAAACAATAGTAACTTTTAAAAGTTCGTCTTCTCTTATCAATCATCACGATTTCTGTTGGCATTTTATCAGTAAGGCACTGAAAATCTTTTTAAAGCCTTTTTTAGATTCATGTACTTCACTTCTCTGAATAAAAAAATTAACAATCTTGACTGACCCAGAAGACAGAACCCTACTGTCCAAATACAACATACAAAGCTATGTTATAAACTGTTAGTGTCCACTTATCCAAAGTTATGCTCTATTATCAAAGAATTATTTAGGTTGGAGAAAACTTCTAAGATGATCAAGTCCAATCGTTAACCCAGCACTGCCAAGGCCACCACCAAACCATGTCCCTCAGTGCCACATCTACACATATTTTAAATACCTCCAGGGATGACTCCACCACTGCCCTGGGCAGCCTGTTCCAACATTTGACAACTCCTTCTGTGAACAAATATTTCTTAGTATCCAATGTAAACCTCCTCTAGTGCAACTTGAGGCTTTTTCCTTCTGTCCTGTCACTTGTAACCTGGGAGAAAAGGCTGGCTCCCACCTGGCTACACCCAGGCACTTGTAGAGAGTGATAAGGTCTCCCTTGAGCCTCCTTTTCTNACTTGTAGAGAGTGATAAGGTCTCCCCTGAGCCTCCTTTTCTGCGGACTAAACAGCCCCAGCTCCCTCAGCTGCTCCTCATCAGCCTTGTGCTCCTGACCCTTCCCCAGCTCTGTTCCCTTCTCTGGACTTGCTCCAGCAACCCAATGTTTTTCTTGCAGTGAGGAGCTCAGAACTGAACACAGGATTGAGGTGTGGCCTCAGCAGTGCCCAGCACAGGGAACAATCCCTGCCCTGGTCCTGCTGCCACACCACTGCTGATCCAGGCCAGGTGCCATTGGCCCTCTCAGCCACTTGGGCACAGCTGGCTCATGTTCAGCCACTGCTGACCAGCACCCCCAGGTCATTTTCTGCTGGGCATTATCTGCAAACTGACTGAGCATACAATTCAAACCCCTATACTGAGTTACTAGCTTAAATAGGGAGAAAAACAACATTATTGGACATTTATCTCTCTGGTATTTTAGCTACTCTGCATTTAAGAAGTCAGATTATTTAGGTTTCTGACAAATTTGGTAAGATATGCAAACTGCATGGCAGAAAAGGAGCTTAGCTCCCAGGCAAAAAGTAACAGATAAATTGCACACCAGAAACCTTGATGCTATGCAGCACATACACACTGCCCAATTCAGATTCTTAAACAATACACACGGGAATCAATGACCTCACCAGAATCTTCTGTCTATTTAGAATTGCAGATGGAATTGGGCTGTGCTTGAAAATGGTAATCTCCTTGTGAAGACATTTTTGTAAGTGCATGAGACAAACCCAGGTCATTAACATTTTTGTTTATTTAAGCCTGAAAGAAACGAGCAGAAACTTTACAGTACCCCCCTTAGGAGATGCCCTGTTTCATTGGTCTGGTNTTAGGAGATGCCCAGTTTCATTGGTCTGGTGAGCAAAGCAGCTGAATGCTCCCTGTCTTCCAGAGGCTGGTTTGCTCTGGCCTCTGCCCTTACCTGGGGGGGATCTGTGGTGGCAGGGTGCTGCTGGCGGGGGCACTGGCACCCAGGTCATCCACGGGGGACGTGCACACCGGCTTGCTGGAGGCAAACTCCAGGGCATACTGCAGGACATCTACCAAGGGGAATCGTTTAGGACCAGAACCATAGCTTAAATATCTGTTAACCACAAAATGTATTAATGCCATGACTCACAGATAATAACAAAAAAAAAAAAAAAAAAAAAAAAAAAAGAAAAAGGAAAAAAAATAAATTTTNAAAATAAAAAAAAAAAAAAGGAAAAGGAAAAAAAATTATATTTTTTTTCTGATTGACTGCAATTAATTAAAGCAAATCTTTCCTAGCATGTTTCACGAATCAGAATTACAACTCTTACAACATAGCTTCCAAAGAAAGGGTAAAAGAAAAGAGATACAGAAAGGAAATCTCAGGTAAATAACTATACACAAAGTGTATAATTGCAAAGATTTATTCTATGTAGCCCATAATACTATTTGCATTTACGCAGTTATCTATAGTACCGTTCTAGTCTCTGTTGTAAAACTGTGAGGTACTCTTTGAGTCTCTTGATTTCATCTCGTTTAATTCTTGTTATTTCTCTGTTTTTGTGCATATACCTGTAAAACATGAAATTTGGAAAGCAGTGTCAGCCCATAGAATCCCAACAGTGAAACTGAGGTCTGTCTCCATCAGCCATAATAAAAACTCACATCCTCTAGAACCTACAACATACTCAGCACTAAAACAGAACTGAGAAGAAAATGACCCTTTCCTTCCACACCTTTCAGAAGATGCTTTCTCCCCAGTGTCAAAAGTTCTGTTGATACCATGGATGACAAACATATATTAGAAAGCCACTATCTGAGAGATTTCAAACTAAGCAGTTTAAGTGGCAACCACAGAGCAATACTTCTGTTTCACTATTTAGGTTCACAAGTAACATTCAGCAGCTAAATAAAAGTCCTCTTGGTATTTCTGCTCTACAGAGAAGCTGCATGCACTCATGCTGCGAATTCACTGCATGTTTGAAGAGTATCTGGAACACCACAAAATATCCAACTTGTCACCCTGATACTCAAATGGACCCATAAGCAGTGTTATTTTTCAGGGTATTTTGCCTGTGTACACAAGTACCTAGCAATAAATGAAAGTGGAAGCAGGTTTTTGACACAAAGCAGCAGTATGTCCTAAATTGTGATCAATGTGCATTTTCTAAAACAGATGAAATCCATGAAAACTCTAACTCGTATAAATAGATCATAAATTTACTATGATTCAAGTGAGCATAAGAACATCATCAACTTTAACAAACTTACAAAATGTATTTTATATTCACACTAGAATTTTGTTGATAATATTATACCATACCTGTCTAGATACAAAATTGGAGGAAATTCTAATTTGTTGTGTATCTTCTCTGGTCTCCCCAAAGCCTGATTAAACTCAAATCTTGATAGCTCAAAAGTTAAGACAGGAGGAAGCTCTGTAAACCAGTGCTGGATGAAGAAACAGAAATCCCCAAGATTAATGCCTTCCAATAGCAGAAATTCAGTAATAGTGATACAAAACCTGCAGATCAACACAGCTGAGAAACTGGTGAGAGAAACTGGTTTTAGAGGGTGGGTCAGCATAAGTTTTCCAACACTACCACCTTCTCCCTTCAGTATAAACACAGACCATTTGTTGCCCATGCTGCATAAGAGCTTTGCTATCTGTGTTCCAGCAGAGGAGGCTGAAATACTTGTTCCGCTCACATTTATTTTGCTCATACAAAGTCAGCTCATGCTTGAGCATACCTGCCTTGCCAACTGTTTTGTTCCCTTAACTCCTCAATGATATTGAAAGGGTTGTTTATCCTGTTAGCAAGTGCTCTTCCTCCTATAGTTCTCTCAGACTCCACTTTCTGATCCTTTCCTTCACCTGACATCATTCAAAGCTTCTGACCCTCTCTGAAACACGATCAGCAAATATTTGACATTTCCTCCATACTAACAGCTTGAAGTTTCTACTCATGTCTCTAATCACTGCTATCATCATCTTACCCCATTTGTCTTTGACTACTCAGCCGAGGTCTATCCATAATCCTGTTTTCATTTTTACATACATTGTTTCTCAACTATAATACAAATCCAGCTCCAGTTCCAGCACTGAAGATGTTCTTGCTCCTCTCCATTCTCAAACATAAAAACCACAGTCTACCCATTTAATAAGTTTTGGGTGTCTAACCACCACCTGAAGTTTCTCTGACTGCTGCAGACACCACTGACACACTGGTCATCAGTGCCATAGTCCAGATTTGGCATTTGACCCAGGGCTCACTTCAAATTCTCCTATCCAGCCAAATGTCTTGAATAGTCTTTTTACACAACACCTGGCAAACAGCCTTTTCTTCCTGTGCTCATGGCTAAAATTCTCTTGAAGCAGGATTTAAATTCCTCAGGACAGAGAATGTCTCCTTTTCCTGTTCCTACATTAGGTCACTTGCTGACACCCTGCTCTATAACTGAGGCTTTTAGGTATCATGATAACAATGCTACTAATAATGCTAATACTAATAATAGTCAAGCTAAATATCCCATTAGGGTCAATGGTGGGAATAAGGAAAAAACCCAGTGTGTTACTTTGAGGATCTTTCAACACATGTGAGTACACATTATCATTCTCTTTAAGCTTTGGTATCAATCAGCTCAGAGACAAGTTACTTGAAGTCTTTGTTGAATTGAGACATACCATATTAAAGCTACAAGAAATCAGAATTCTTTAATACTTCCAAACCTTCCAGTGCACTGTAACATCATTCAGGCATTATATTTAAGCATAGCTACTAAAAGAAGCAATATCACTATGGATTATTTCAGGGAAACATAACCAATTTACTTGGCTTTTGTAATAATGAAGCAATGGGTTTTTTTTAGAATAGGACTTAATACATTAATTTTCTTGGTTTTCCATCACTGTCAATCTGTCATACAACTATTTCACTTCTATTTGCACGTGCTAAGAAGCCAAGCTGACAATTTCCCAGAACTCAAAGCTTAAGAGTAGACCTGTACATCACTATCCTACTGTTTCCCAGTTTCCCAATATTACAAGTTAAAAAAGCCTCAAAACCAAAACAAAAAACTCCACAACACCCAACTCTGACATTTCTAGTCAAGCATTTATAACAGAACTGACATTTTATGCATGAATACACACAGGTTATAACTGCAAGACAATCTTTAGTTCATAAGATGAACAATTGTGCTCTTGTAGTAGCTACGTACAAGGTTTCACCTTGCATGAAGAAATAAACTTGGGACTGTAGCAAGAAATTTAGGAGATTTTGTTTTCTTCAAATTATAATTCAGGATATAGGCTCATTGTAAAAGACATGCCATAAAACATTTGCTGTAAAGCACAGAATTGGCACCAGAACCTCAGACTGGGGGATGATTTCAGAGTGTGTCACTAGGTTTCACAATTAAACTCCACGCATACTTTGATATGATTAAAGGAAGCAACATTTCATTACTGCAGAAGATTGACATCAAGGAAGAAATTACACCTGAACATTTTAGGCAAGCAGGAAAAAACCTCCTAAGATTTCACAACTTTAAAATAACTGTGATGAAACATGAACAGCTGTGCAAAGAGAAAGTAGCTCAGCTTTTCCAGGCAATGGGGATTTCCATCTATACAGCAGGTGCCATGAACCATAAAAACCAGACATGAAACCCCAAGACAACATAAAGGGCATGACATCAACATCCCAAGAGAAGTCCACAGGAGCACTTAACTCACCTCCTGACCAGACTTTGCAGAGTTTTCTGAATGGAGAGATTCAATTTCCCCTTCAATCATTGCAGCTTCTAGGCACTCATGCAGATCTTTAAAGCCATTAACCTGTAGTGGATACTGGCCAAACATTTCTGTATTTTCAAATTTTTTACCTTCACATGAAAAATTAAACAGTTAATGTTTTAGAACAAATATTTACCTTGAAAAACCTGTATCAGTCCTAGGTCAACTGATCTAATCTACTGAACAATACCTACATTTTCTTATTGAACAATTTAATTATATATCCAAAGACAATTTATTAAAAAATGTTGCACAAACAATACTGAAAATTACTGCATTTTCCTCTTCAGCCCATTTTTTATATTGCTTTAGCATCTTTTGGTAATAAGCAAAACTCAAAATTACTTGGCACCACAGACATATGGGAAGTTTTACTCATATAAATCAAAGTCCTCCTCTGCAAATAGGAGCTTCATAATACAAATGTATATTGTATCAGCAAAGTCAGTGGAATTGCTGGTATGAAAGAGCTCCTTGTATAAGTAGATTTTGCAAAAATAAGCCACAAAAGAGAACATTCATTTCTGTCCTGAAAACAAGATTATAATTTGGTAACAATGTATAAAGATGTAAGTGCCAATATGAGGAGAAATAAGGGAATGAGAAATGATTTCAATCTAGAATTTCAATTTATTTCAACCTAAAGTCAGTAACAAGTCTTGCATCTCCTAGTTTCATTTGTTTGATTTTTACATATCTCCTCTGTTAAAATGAGAACGTAAGGGATGAAAGTAGCTAAATATAAAGGAGAAAGAATGCTAGCTACTAGCAAGAAATCTGCAGAATGGTTGTGAAATCTGACAACTCATTAGAAACATGTTCAAGATCACGGAATAACCTGGAAGCCACTTAAAAGACTATACCTGCTTCATTCAAATGCAAAATACATTCATTTGGATGGGAGGCAGAATCACCAACATTAAAATGACTCAAAAATACTTTCATAGCCTCTTGGAAATAGAGAGCAGTACAATTCTGCAGATCTACTAATTACATACACGTAAGATAAAGGGAAGCTTGTTGTACAGTCCTCCTTAGCGCTCTCTCCAACACTGCCCTTGAGCAGGTTTCCACTGACTTGTTTTCCAACAAACTGTACTTTTAAGAGGGAGAGTTTTCCATGAGAGAAACTGTGCAGAAGGAAATGCAGTAACTGAGGTTTTAAATTGCATTAAATGAATCAGAGGGAGCATGAGAGAACAGCCCAGTGAAACACAGTACCTTGCCTTTTGTACACTGTTAGTAAGTGGCAACAGTGCCCTGATAATTTCTTCCAAGTATTTTCCCTCAGCATCTCACCTCAACTTCTGCTGCACTGAGAACATACATTCAGCTCCTGAAGGTTATGAAAACAGTCTTTGTGGATCCCTGCAGCTCACTGCACTTCTCCTCAGTCTCATGAGGAACCATTTGTCACAGACAAATGTATATATGTGTGTTCTCCACATCTGGTTCTGCAGAAGTAGCTAAAATCCTAAAACTGCATCAGTCACTTGTGTGCTTGGACAAGCACAGAACAGACATGACCAGAGAAGTCCAAGTAAATTCTGATGCATACCTTCAAGTACACCTACTGCTAGAAATCGTCCATAAAACAACTCCACCATTGGGTTCTTTGGTTTCTCTCCATCCCTAAAAAAATAGGAAGTGTATTAGAGCAAAAAAAATCCAAGTCAAAGCTACACTCTTTGATTTATAAAACTATGAACAAACTATGCTGAATTCATTATAGAAATTATGTACATTTTACTGTTAATTTATTTTTGTACTTTCCTCTAATGACAATAACAATGGTTCAGGTGTTTGCACGGAAAAGTATATTCTGAAAATTAACTTTCAGAAATGTTTCATTCTAAGATAATCTATGCAAACCAAATTCAATAATGAGTGGTTAAACTATACAAAACCCTTGTAAAAACTGTTTCTTGAAACATTATAGAAAAATCATGTATTTTAAAAAGTTTCCAGATGCTCACTAATACAAACAATGAGTATTTGCTTCTGAGATGAGAAAGAGGAGCAAGGTTTTGAAGTACTTTAACTACAGGATCAAAAAGCAAAATGGCATTAAAACAAAAAAAGCCTAATTGATTATCTACAAAACACCTGTACTCTTTATATACTCTGGACTTTATGGAGCTAGATTTCTAACATGAAGTAAGATGGTAAAAAAAGACAACTCGTGGAAGAAACTCAAAGGTATTGACATGTATGGAAAAAAAACACACTTGAACTAAGCTACAGAGTCAAAATGTTTTCAGCCATAGAGAGAATTGGATTTTTGGTCATTTGGTTTGCTTTTCTCTCATCAAAATGTTCAACATGCAGAGGTAGAAAAAAATCTTACCTCTCTTCTTCAGCTTTAATTTGGAAGGCATCTTCTAGCCAATCTAATAATTTGTGTGTAAATTCACTAACGTCTTGCTGTTAAAAAAAAAAGCGATCAGTTCACATAGGTAACAGAACACAACAAAGTGTCACCTTGCAAGATCAGTTGAGCAGAATTCCCTTCCCCCTCCACCAGTGTTCCAAAATCACACAATGTCTAAGACTATGCCATGATTGCTTTTTTTATGAGTGGCTCTGGTGTTCCTCAGCAGTGACACTCTCCTGTGATCCTTGTTACTTGGGCTCAGCTTTCACACCATGCTAGTCCAAAAGCATCTCATGAATCCCATTGTTCAAACCCTTTGGTATCTAGCAAGTGGTGACTAATATTCCTTTCATCGAGCACTAAATTCAGTGTGCTATTGTAATTAAACACTGCAGCCATATAACTTCATGTGGAAAAACAAAGCATCTGAAGAAACAGAATGTTTCTCCAAAAAAAGCAGAATATGCACATTAACATTTGGGTAATAACCCTGAATATGAATACTTAGATCCTCCACACCAGTATCTAAACAAGCACTATAATGGGATTGTACATTAACAGTACAGCCCTAGATGTACTGTTGGATCAGAACAGTATTGCTCTTTCACAAATCCACACACTTAGAACCTAAACTAAATCCTAAAAGCAAGAATGTTGAACTATTAGTTCATTTCTAAAATAATAGGAAGAAAGTGTATTGAATAAAGTAGTCCTGTTGTCTGGATATTTTTTTTAATCTTTCTAATAAAAGTAACCAGAAATCACACAATATTATAGGAAAAGGTCAAAGACTGCGATAATTAGAAGTTGCTTTTCTGTGAATATTTGGAAATTCTGTTGTCCACAACAAGTATTTCCTATTACAATATGACTATATAAAAACATGCATGAACTTGATTGAAAATACATGGAAGTTACCTGTTGGGAATCATTTGATTTAAAAGCATCTTTAAGGATTTCAACTGCTCTTGATGGATCAACATATTTTCTCTTTGAACCAACTAGAAGTGCAAACAGGTACCTCAATTCACGCATGAAAGGCAGATTCCTATGTTCCTGCATGTGAAGAATACAAATATTTAACAAAGCAATAACAGAAATCTACTGAAGAGAAGCATTACCCAATAAACTGAGGAACATCAGAATAACATATAAAGTTACTTCTAGTACTACCAAGGTAATGCTGCATGCCTTTTACTTGTCAGTGCTACAAAGTAATGCAGTTCTCTGGGAACAAAATTCCATTTCAGAAACTAAAAACCCCCTGAAATCATATCTACATGATACTGTTTGTCTTGAAGTGGGCCTGAATTGACTGGACAAGTAAAGTTACATTTAGGACAGAAATGTTTCTCTCAAGATTTACAAAGCCTTAAGTAACACACTGCAACAATATGCATTATTTTATTTAAATTAGTATTCCTCTGTACCTCTAGAAGAATTTTTGGTAAGCCTACACACTATTCAGCACCTTTTTTAAGCTTATTTTTATTGAAGACTAAATTTCTAAGGTCTACATTAACCTTTATTATTTCTCTTGACACAAGTAAAATAGCCTGCTCTCCTTTCTACCCAATTTTGAAGTACAGTTCATGTGACTATGACATTCTTTTGCTGGTTTCCAGTATACTTTCCAGGAATACTTTCTGCCTGCATAATCAAAAACAAATAAACTGAAACACAAATACCATAGATTAAATCACAGGTTACCAATGCTGGGGAGATTGGATATCTACTCCTGAGTAGATAGTTGGCAAACCCCAAGTAATATCCACTTGTTTTTAGAACAAAGTATCATTTAAAGGCAGCACAGATGTCTTGATACTGGTCAAACTGGAATTACCTGATGACAAACTATTTCACATGATCATCAAACAACAAACTTGTTTAATCACTCCTGCATCAATCCAGGAGGCATAAAGCTTTTTCTATGTAAAATCTGGTTTACTTCAGATTTAAAAAGTGCACAGTGAATTCACTGTTCCACATAATACCTAGGAAATACTTCTAGTCATGAAAATCTCTGAATTTAACTTGCTCTTCTAGTTCACCTTGCAGGACACCTGCCAGTTATAAACACTGTCCACAGAAAAGGCAGCACTTCAAGTGCCACCCTAATTCAGCACCAAATCATCCTAACTTAAGAACAAAATCAGTCTCCCATTTAGATATTTAAAGCAGTTATGTAATAACAAAAGAAGGAAATAAATTGCATAAGTTGTATTTTTCTTGCTGTTTTCATAAAGTGTTCTAATAAAACAAATGGATTTTCAAATTTTAGATACATTTTTTAAAGACGCTCCAATATCAGTGATAGTTCATATGCATAATACAAATTATTAACCACAGAATACTCTAGATCTTACCATCTTTTTGTTAAATCTGAAGAACATAGGCATTATTATTATGTACAGAGCACATTACTGCATTACCCATATTTACACTACAACTTTGGCTGAGTTTTAGCCATACTTGTAGCCTTAGTTTGAACAATTGCCTACCAACTGTCAGTAGGATTACTCAGAAAAAATACCTACAAAGAGTACCAAAGTTCTCTAAAACTAAGGAAATCCTTGCTGCTTTTGACAAAGCTCAACTTAATGCATTAGACATGATCCTTGACCAGAATAAACCCTAAAAACTTCAAAATAAGGTGGGCCAGTCTCTAAGATAAGGTATTGAGTACCACAAAAGGACTTGCACCAAAACAAAGAACTGATAAAGTGATCACAGCACAGCATACAGCTCTCACCTCTAAAGCATCCTGTACATGAACCAACACAAAAAAAGATTAAAATAAGTTTTTAACTAAGCACTGCATGGAAATTTCATAATCTAAGACATTCTCCATTTTATCACCTATCCTGCCTACATAAATAATTTCTTAATACATGTCAGAATAACTTATTATTATAAATGCTTTTGAAGCAGTCTACATATTTAATACATAGCAAACATTCATTATGGCACATCAGTTTGCCAGGAGAGTGAGATGATGACAGTATTACAATAACATCTGAACAGGTGGAAGGATGTGCTAACCTGGAACACAGTAACCCCTTTTCTCTGACAATAAAATATTTCCTGAAGACACCCCTGAGGCCAAATATTTAGCTGGCCTCAGTGTGTACAGCAAAAAGATCTGTTCATGTGACAGCAAGAGCCAAGAGAATTGGGACAACAAAGATGCTACAGTAACTACAGAGAACTGCATTTGTTCTACAGAAGGAAACCAAGGAAGACAAATTATTTTCAAATTAAAAAGAGCAAGATCAAGTTGAAGATTTTAAGTGTATGCCCAAATCCAGAAAATCAAAGCCAAATTAGCTGAAACAAATAGGGTAGGGCTGTTGTTTTGTTCGGGTTTTTTGAAGTAAAAAATTATACCAATGACTCCTGGATTAAGAAGTTCACATGCCAAATTATTCACAGCATTTGGATTCAATATATTGATGGGAAAGAACAAACCCCCTGCTCTGTAATATTCCCTGAAGTACAACCACATGCTTTAATTCTAAATCAAGAGCTTGTCATGACCCCAGCATTAAACTCTAATTCCCACCAACTGGAAGAACAACAGGATGTAAACCCAAGTATTCAAAATCTGGGATTATTAAAACATGTCCTTTATTAGCAAGGAAATTTGATCCTGGAGAATGTCAGTCACATATGGTAGTTAATGTTGGAATAAAAATAAAAACAAAATTGAGGCAAAATAGTTTCAAAATAAGTAAGCAATCAGAAATAAATTTCAAGGCTTTACTTTTTTTTCTACTGCCAACTGCTAATTTATATTACAACTCTAAATCAATTTGCCTCTAATTGCTTTCACTTATAAAGAATGAAAGGCATGATATTTGGGGGCATGCATGCTTATGACTTCTATCTGTCTAAATTCCAACTAGTGAAGCGATCCCTTGTCCTAAACTCTCCTCAATCCTTTTTCAGCTGCAGATAAGACAGATGAGTACACCAAGTAATAATGCTACTTCATTCTGGAATGCAAGTTAAGAAAGGAGAAGACACAAACTAGTGCTAGGGATTCTTTCTAGCAGGCCTGCAGAAAGCAAGGTTTCTGCACAAATCCGTGCACTTGCCTGGTGTCACACCACTTCATACAAACTTATTGTCTGTCATGGTCAGAATTTCTAAAATAAAGCACTTCATAACAGCTAAAGGCATTTGGCTACAAATGTCAATGCTTGGGCAAGATGTTTATGAAGACAACTGCTTGTTATCTGCTATTTCATACCACTTTTTAGATGCCAATTGCTTTTAACATGCTGAAAAATGATCACAGAATTTCTGAGTACTGAAGAATGTTATTAAAACAAATTATATGATGAAAAATTAAATACTGGGCAGAAAGTCAATCTAAGAATAAAAATAAAAAAAATTTAGTACAGCTCTTTGTATAGCATGACTTACCTTCCTTATTAAAATACACTGCTCCATCCCTACCTTGTGTTGGGAACACTACCCATGTTTTATTTTCACACCACCTCATGACCTAATGTAAATACGCTTGCCAACCAAAAAAAGTGACTTCTTGCACTTTGAATGTGGTGAGGAAAGAAAGGGGTAGGGCAGGGGAGAAATTATCCAGTCCTGACTGAACATTCAACTTCCCTTTTATGGAACATACCCAGAGGTTTAGAAATGGACACTGTCTTCTCTTTGTTTTCTTTTCCTTCTCTAATAACAGCTCTTACTTTTGATAGTGAACATTCCAGACAAGCCTGAAGATACAAACAACTAAGAACAGGCTGACAACACATTCCCTTCCTTAAATCTGACAGAAAGGGGCAACAGGCAAGTCTAATCCACTGTGTGGGTGGTAAGGCATTGGCTTAAGGTTGCCCAGAGAAGCTGTGGATGCCCCATCCCTGGGAGTTTTCAAGGCCAGCTTGGCAAGCTGATCTAGTGGAAGGTGCACCTGTTCATGGCACAGGGGTTGGAACAAGTTCATCTTTAAGGTTCTTTTCAACCTAAACCATTCTATGACTCTAATTTCTGAATATGCAAAAATTCACTGCTCTGTAAGTCCCTGCTAAAAATCAGGCAACCAAGTGTCTTCACATTTCATACAGCCATTTCCTTTTCCATTTCTTCCTTCCCGTTTCATAGCATAGAAACCAAAGGCCTTCCATTGTATCTCTCCTCAAAGGATGCCCATTGAAGGAAGAAAAACTGGTTCTCTTGTCCCTCACTCCATGATCATTCCCCCTTGCCAGTCTGAAGCCACAAGAAACCTATGCCAAGGCCTTCCCCTCCCCAGTCCTATATCAGTACCAGGATAAACATGAGAAAATTTATACTTATAATCACCTCCTGAAAAAGCCAGAAGAGACAAGCTAATAAACGAAAGCTCAGTGTCAGATCATGAGTAGGAGGGAACTGGAATAAAATACATTTGCCAAGACAAGCTACACTCACATGAGAAATGCTCTGCCTCTCTCAGCACCTGCCCCATACTCTGCTGTAAGGCTGATGCCATTTATGTAAGATCCACAACAAGAAGCTCAGAGAACTGTTAACTGGCACCTCTAAAACCCATGCTGATACGAGCTAGAAAACAGTGCAAAATTCAACTACCCGACAGAAATGCCCTCATCAGCCACAAGAGGAAGTCAGCTTCTCATTTTACCTTTTGGTTTCGGGGCAAATCTTGAGCATTTGCAGGAGGATTGAAATTCAAAACTAGTCTTCGAAACTCCAGGAGGTTAAATAATGACTGAAAAGAAAAAAAATTAAGAAAACCTTTAAGCACTTCTACAAACAATACAAAACTCTTCCAAATAAGCCTTAGCAAAACAAATGAAGTGTTAAACCTATGCAACATTATGTTTTATTTCAAAAGGCAGAGTATTGTTACCCATATTTTCACCAGAAGACAATTGCTTTTGCCAAGAAAACAGCGTAATAAAACATATCTCTGCACTTAATCACATAAAAAGAACAATAATTTTACATGATAGGCAAATTACATTTTACAACAAGAACTTTATGAATTGTATAACTGTCAGTTTTCAAATTGACATGAAACTGTTTAGTCATCTAAAATTTATGTAGACCCTCTGTCATCTACTCCTCAGTGCAGAGGGAGTACATCTTTGCATGTGAGCTTAATTCCACTTGCATTAGCTGAACATTTTGCATTCTGTCCTCTCCTCCCATTCCTATATGATCTGAGGGATGCACATTAGAGTAAGGAAATTGGGTTATACAACTTGGCAGGTTAAGGGACTGATAACATTCCCATTTTATGGACACATGAGACAGGTGTCTGTCTGTCTAGGACATGAAAACAGGTGACTGCAGGCACACCCACAAAGAACTCCACTGTGTAACACAAAGCCTGGAGTCAAGAGAGCATATGAGCAAGATGACTGAGCTGCAAACAGTAAAAGTCCAACACATTGTTCTGGGAACTGGACACTGTGGAATTTGTGGAACTGCATCACTGCTTTTCTGTACAGACAAAAAGCATCTTAACTAAAAATCTCCTCATTACAGAAGAGCATTTTGATGAAGACAAGGTAGGAGGAAGGTCTGAAGTACTTTAAACATGCTCATCAGAGAAGCACAGGAAAGATCTGCCTTCCTACTTGTACTTTCCTGGGTTTACAATCTATAATTAACTCTCCTCCCACTCCATCACATATCTTAGCTATTTGTTTTGGAAAGGCAGAGTTTGCTTACCCCCGCATTAGACTTTGATTCCAGAACTTGTCCTACCCATGTAAAGACTGAAGTCACAGATCCCAACAGTTTAATAGGTTTTCAACACCATAGTGCCAAATAAGTGAAACACAAATTGTGAAGAGACTCTGCATTTACTCCAGTAATTCAGAACATATTGGTAGGAAAACAAAGGTTGTGAAAAATTGCCATGTTCCTGATTTTCCTTGTGAAAGAGCCTATACAGAGTCTAACCTTTTCCCATGCCCCACATCATACAGCATCCCCAACAAAGCAAATAGGCTACCATTGTCACACCTCTTTTTAGATTTAAAAAGTATCAAAAACCTTGAGAAAAGACCTTTCTGACATTCCTGAATCAAGGCAGACAACTGAGTAGTCAAACTTTTTTCCTGTTTTGCCGTTCAAAATACATGTTCCCCTTATATCCATCCTTGCAGAGAAGGGAGATTAAAACAGAGTCCTTTGTTTACTTACTCAAAGCAGAGAAAATGTTAATATTTAATTCAAGTGTCAGTCTAGAAGCTGATTCTAATTGAAGTTATGTCTCATGATGTAACAGCATTCCACTGGTGGGCTCTTCATCAAGCAAAACATAGCAATGTTTTATGTACAAAATAAACCAGCTGCTGAAATGTAATGTCCAAAGGCTGAATTCTCTCCATAACTAATCCAAGTGCCATCAAAGTGCCAAGCAGCTGAGCAGGCCAATTTCATAATACAAACACACAAATTATGTACAGCAAACTGTGCTCAAGTTTAGCATTTTTGCCTGGCATGCAATCCAACAAGTTTTTCACAAAAATTCAGTTCCTTTAATTCAGAACTCTATGGAACATAATTCCATGCTTTCTGACTGACCTGAACAAACCTATCTGTGCAATCTGCTGAGAGTAATTAAGAGGATTGTCCGATTTGCTCTTTTCTTCTTCAGCTCTGTACTATTCAAAATTTCTTACGCAAGATGTTTAGTTGTTAAACTTCTTGCCAGAAAAGGTTACACTGTGCACTGTTGTTTTGAGATGCAGCAGAACCCTGACAGTTTATCTGCTGCCAACACCACTAATGCACGCAGGACAGTGTCATGCTGTAGCTCTCCTATATTGAGCTAAATCAACTTAAGGAAACTTAAGTTACCTTCATCTAAAACAGATCATTTCCCAGTGTAATTGTAAACAAGTGCCTGAAACTAACTATTTTTGTGTCTAAAGTATCTCAGTGAGGAACCTGCAGTTCTTCCTGAGGAAAGGAGATAAAAGCAAGTTCACCTAGGCCCAGTAGAGACCACCCCAGGCCAACCAGAACCCAGAACGGGGTGAGGCAAAACACTTTCCAGTTTGCTGACTTTCCAGTTTCCACACCTCTGTCCAGGCTCCCTCCACCTAGGGTAAGTGGCCCATGAGGCAGAAGCTGCTCTTCTGCAGCCACCAAGAGACAAAGCAGAGACCTTCCCTGGCCCAAGTGCCATGCACTGACCCTAGCCTAAAACTCCAGACACATTTGCTTTCCAAAGACACTGCATGGAGCAGCACCTCACCTCTCACCCACTTGGCTTCAGCGGCACGAAGGTGTCAGGAGACCCACTGCAAGAAAACAGGCTGCATCTAAAAGGTGGATATTTCACATCTACTGTCCTTGCTCAAATACCTTTACAATTTACTAAAAGTATGAAAAACTTATGCATGAAAGAAAAACTCTCTACAAGGTGAGTTTGCAGGTTTTTTTCCCAGAGTATTTAAACCATTTAAAAGCTGCCATCTGGAAACTTGACCAAGCCACATAAGTTATATCAATTCAAATTGCCATGAACATCAACAGATATTTAGAACACTGCCTTGCACTCTGTCAATTTTGAGGGGTGAACAAGACAGTAAAAGTAAATGAGAAAAAACGATAACAGAAATCCAGTCTGGGTTTGAGGCATTCACACCAACAATAGTGAATAGCAACAAGACATTGTGGCTGTCCCCTGCTATAGGTGGTTATGATGCATTGTCAGTCATATCAGAGAGAACTAGGTACAGTTTTAGCTTCTATACTGTAAGATACTAAAACATTCACTTTTATGAGTAATATTTACTTACATTGAGTTCAAACACAATTTCTGAATGTAAGTTGCCTTGGTTTCCCCTCTGCTTTTCCCATTCCCCCTCCTTAATGTCTATGATTATCAAATATAAGGACCTTTCCAAAATTTAGGTTGACTGAGTAAAGGATTAATTCTTAACATTTAAGAACTGTGATGCGCAATTAGTCCTGCAAGAATATAAATTAGTCAATATATTAAATCTATAAATGCCTGGCATGCAACACAGGTCATTAAAAGCCATCAGCAGAGTCCCAAATTAATAAAGTTACTGACTTTAGTGAGTAGGAAAACATTGTTTCTGAGTCTAGATACAAGATGACCCAACAAGCTGCTCCAGAAAGCTTCAGAGTGGCTCTCTGGGGGATTCTTGCAAGTTTGTAAGCATCAGGCACTAAAATAAGCTGTTTCACTAACAGGTTGATGAAAACATTTGGTTCTCTTTGACTACAAACTTTGTATTTGTTTCCAGCACTGAGAATAAAAAACAAGAAAAAACAACGAAAAAAAGGTCCACAAGAACTGTGCATTTTTAATATTTATCACCTTTATACAAATTTGCATGAGGACCTCAAGTTTGTACTATCATGAACACAGCTTCCCATTGAATTTGTAAAGGTTAAGCTTGGAAGGACAGAGGGCAGACATGACAGAAGGAAGAAACCCAAAAACTAAATATCTCTTACTAGGAGAGCTTGAAAAGCAACTCCTGGCAAGGAAAAAGAAAAACATGCATTTGTACAGAGTTCCTAAACAAATTCTTTATGTACTGGTATTTAGCTAAAACATGATCTTGTATAAGTTGAAAACTTGTATGTAGTAGCACATTACAACACTCATTTTCCTCATTTTGTCCTCTGGGGCCTTTCATGCATTTCCAATTTGACATTTATTTATTTCTTTTTTTATTTAAAGCCACAAAACCAGGACCATATCTACCTTCATTTTGTGTAACAAGCAGAAAGCAATCTTAAATAGTGAATACATCACTACTGTTCTAATAATAAAAAGCAAAAATAGAGCCCTATGTCATAAAGTATATTATTTGGAATAGTTTGCCTCTGCCAACATGACAAATTAGATTTATGTTCTTACTTCACTTTATAAACAATTTTGGTGGTTTAAGGTACATAGAGCCAGTTTGAGTGGGGTACATTGAGTATTACCAGGGTTAACATTTTATTAATGTTAATAAATCAAAGAAAAATAGAGCTATGGAATATATGGTCCTACCTGCATGCATTGCCATGTTTTCTCCAACAGAATAAAGAATTTGAAATTTACTAGTTATTAATATTTGAAGTGCTAAGGTTCAAAGTGAAAGTACTCCTAAATATTGCACAAATGAGTGATTTAATACTCTTGCATGCCTCTGATTGAGTATTAAGTACCCAAACCTCCCTATTGCAAAAACATGAGCAACTTCACTGACAACTGAGTCCAGTTCTCACCAACCTGAAAGCCTTTTAGACTCTATATCCCTAAATCTTGAGAGAATTTGGACTGGTCAAGCTGAAGAAGAGAAGGCTTGAGGGTGACCTAATTGTGGCCTTCCAATACCTGAAGTGAGCCTACAGGAAAGCTGGAGAGAGATTATCCTGGAGTGATAGCACAAGAGGGAATGAATTCACACTCACAGAGTAGGTTTAGATCAGACATGATGTTACTTATGAAGACATTCTTTACTGGGAAGATAACGATGCACTGGCACAGGTCCCATCCCTGCTAGTATTCAGGGCCTGGTTGGATGGAGCTCTGAGCAACCTGGTCTAGTGGAAGATGACCCTGCCTGTGGGCAGGGGGTTGGAAACAGATAATCTTTACCATCCCTGCCAACCCAGGCCATTCTTTGGTTCTAATCTGCGAAAATCATTTCTGTCTCTTCTTTAAGGCTTTCCAGACTTTTCTTATTTATCAACTTTTTTTTACCTTTTTGGTTCATATTCTTGAAAGTACTTTCTCACAACAAAGTCCATAAAGTGGCTGCTTGTTGCTACTGCACTGGTTGCTCTGCTGGGCACAACTCTCCCTTCTACCTGCTCCTCCTTACAGCTCACTCTTGGGTTGTCTCCCACTACATCTGTTTGTGTCTTATTCCTGTTAAGTGGTAAATCCTGTTTCCAGAACAGAGACTAATGACAGGCATTAAGAAAATTAGGAAGTCACCCAAAACATAGTTTTGTGCTTCTTTATATACACTGAGGATTTGTCACAGTCCAGAGCCTCTCTTGTATTCTCTAGAAAATTTCACATAAGGAAGACAGAAGGGAAGTGAGCAAAGCAGCTCCAAAGCTGGGACTTGAACAGGTTCCTGTTCAAACTTCACTGTGAAAGTATAGGAAGAGGAGTTTTCCTTTTCTCTTCCCCTCTGAAACAAAAACTCCTACAGACAGATATGACACTGCCTGATATCTGAACTTCAGCACAACCACCCCACATGTACAGTGGTAGTGATGAGGAAAGCATTTAGCAATTTGAGAATCGCAGATTCAATCCCAGGTCTCAAAGGCTTTGGAAAGTACCTCAAAAGGGATATTTTTATTTATAAACAAACAATCAATTAGCATTCCAAACTGCTGAAAACCTAGGTATAAATTGCAGTTTTAAGCTATCATGTCTTACATCTCCAAAAGGCTGAGGTGCAACATGTAAGAAGATGGAAAACAGCTTGCGTACTGTTTGAGCTAGAAAGTAAAACTAAGACCTCTAGCAGGCTTGGGTTAAGTCAACATTTTAAACAAACAGCTCACTATGGAATTACCAGCCTGCATTTAGAGAGCATTTACTTGTTTATAGCAACAAACTCAGAACATTACTGCAATTCAGAAGACAGCTAAGTATGATATGTGTCCAGAAGAATTCACTCTATGCTTGTGTCTTGGCACATACGAAGAAATGCCATCCAACCACTCCGCTATTACATGGTCAAAGCAAGAAAAAAAAAATCTGTTAGGACAAAATAATCACAGCCAACATGTCCTTACATGGTTACAGTTTTCAACTTCTTGCCCAAATTAAGTGATGTAAATTTGAATAACACACCTAAAAAATGCACCCTATATCCTTTATCTTAATTAAATGAGCAACTATTTATGAGTCAAAGTGAAAGCCACGATCCATTAAAGCTTTCCATACCATCTCAACAAAGTTTGCAATATTGAAAATCACTAAATGTAAGGTAAGAATTTCAAATATCACACAAGCAACCTGAGGGAACCAGAGACTACAGAAGCACAAAAAGCAGGAAAAGGAATACCCTGTCAGCAAATGTCATAGGATGACTAAATTTGGAAGGGACAGGTTTGTTTTACAGGGAAACAGGGGGAGTGACAGAGGCATAGAAAGCAAGAAACTAGATTTCCAACATCATTATTCCTCTGCCCATGAAACTCTACAGAGCAGTTTGTATCATATATCCCGCACCACCCCTGCCTCAGGCTGTTCCACAGTGACAATAGTGGACAGAAAATATTCCATCAATGACTGTTGTAACTCATAGGGGGATTGAGCACTGAATGCTCTTCAGCCCACAACCTTGCACTGCACACCCAGGGAAGCAAGGGACTCATGTATAAATGTGCACATTTAATAATATAATCCTAGGCTTTTTGGTATTAATGCACTACCACATCATCCTTTACAATGCTTTCCATCCATCATGACAAATAAGAAACATAAAATAATGTAGAAGTTAGATACTTATGGTAGGTTGCTTTAAAGAAGAACAATATTGGTAAATAGCTGAGCCACCAACTGGGAAGAAAATACTTGCTTGATTCTCACCCATCAAGCTGATTCACTTCTTCCCGGAACTAGAAGTCTAGGATCAAAGGAGATCCAACCCCAAATACACTGACATCAGGAAAACATGAAGGCTGCTCCCAAACACAATGCAACAGAGTAAAATGCCAGAAGTAGTGTTATAAAATAAACTGAAAATAAAAGTTAAAGAGCACCCTTGGAGATTTATGCTTGTTAACTTCATTCAGCAAGCTATGCACTTTTAGGGGGGTGGGGAAAGTATCTCATCAGACTCTGATAGACTCAGAGAAAAGAGTGTGGGGATGCCAAGCCCCAGCTGTCCTGTGGGGATACCTCATTTGGTAAAGGGAGGAGCTACAAGCTGGCCGTCTGGAAGTCATGAGACTGGGGAGAGAGTGCACATGGTTTGTGAGGAATGGGACTGGAGAAAGGGAAACAGCAGCAGTCACAGTACAGTTTGCACTGATTCCCCACACTTTGCTTCTCCCACAGAAATCTACCCTGGCACACCAAGTCAGTGACATTCTCTGAACGATCTCCCATGGCATCTTTTCCACAGGGAAGGTCCTGCCAGGACATTACTTCATGCACATGACCAGAACCCCACTTGGGACTCCAAAAGATAAAGTCAGTCTGGTGCAGTGTCTTATACATTTGTTTCTGGGGGGAACTTGCACAAGCAACAAGCCTAAGACATGATTCCAACAACATATCTATGTCCTGTGAGTTAGTTGCCTTCTACGTCCCATGTCCTGAAAACTCTTAACTTGTGCTCAGCATGTGATGAAGGAATCACTCCACAGGCTCCATAAATTTATTATTTCCAAGCCATTTTCAGGCTGTAAACTCTTACAGCCAAGAAAAACTGTGATGTTACTTTTCACAAGGAGGCCACTAAAATCTGCTGCAGAAAAGTAAAAATATACAGTGGTATATTTGTGTTTTGTTTCTTTAAAGAAGCTTTTAAAGAAAGTCCTCAACAGCAAGGCAGATTTTTAGAAGTTACACTGTGGGAAAAATATTACCATTCATTCTAATGCTCCTGAATGTAACTGTTGAAAGCAAAACTTTGTTTTGGTGCCCTCTGAAAAGAGACTCACTTCTTCTCCTGCAGAAGAGTATGACTTCCAGATGTGCCTATTTCTCTAAGGCACAAATAAATACAGGGTAAAGGCAACATTACCAGCAATGTTTGAATCGTGTAAGAGTTTGCTGTCACTCACTACAAAGTCTCTTCAGGAATTTCATACTCTTAATGCAAACACACAAAACCATTTCTGACTGTATTTCACTAAGTCAGCTAATTGGTGCCTATAAAAAAACACACATTGCCAAAGGAAAGCATCAAAATGTCAAAATCTTTTCTTTCCTTAACAAGCACCCCTTAAATAGGAGGAAGATTTTTCTTTCTTTGCAATTTAGTTTAGGATTACATTACACAATATATCACTGTGACTGACAGTAGTTAACATTTAGATACTGTTGACCTATGTGATGTGTCAGGTTACAAAAGCCTCCCAAAGAAAGCAAGAAAATACTTCTACATAGTCAATGCAACCCAAGTAGTCAATCTGCCCTGTGGATAAATAAAGGTATTAGCTAATGTTCTAAATTAACATGCATTAGATTTCCTGGGATGGCTGCTTGAAAAATAAATCTCCCTGGCTGACAGATAATATTAATAACCTAAATTTTCAACCAACTGAAGTTATAAATCTTTCAATTGTTTGCTTGAATTACACTCCATAGAACCAACTCCAGAAGTTCCACTATCTTTTAGGATTAAGCCATAATAATTACAGACACCACAGACTTTCACATGGTATGGCTAGTGATCATAAGAACTGGCTAGGTCCCTTTCTAATCTGTTTTCAAGGTATAAAGTTGCACACTGGGTATAAATAACATGAGATCATAGGTCTAGCATAGGTTTTTACATTCTCTGGCCTCTGCTCTTATCTCTGTGATTAACAAATCAAAAATTCAAGTTTCCATAAAAACATTTATTTAAAGTTTTTTCAGTTTCCTACATTAAAAAAGTCTTTAACAGAAATGCACATACACACAAAATCAGTCCTTTAGATTTGGGACTGCTAGGAATGTAAAATCTGATTACACAACAGAGAAGGCAAAACAGCAAGTCACATTAGCTCCATAAAGACCTCAATGGAAATAAAATATTTACTTCTGTTAGGACAAAGACAACCTTTCTGCTATTGCAAAAAGAGCAATGCGTGCAATAGAATAAGGAAAGGAGGACAGATGAACAAGGGAAACATCAAAAGATCTCCAGGAACACAGAAAATTAAAACACCTGTTAGATTACTAAATGCTGAGGAAAAGAGGCCTAAGAACATAAAAACTTCAATGGGAAGAGGGACATCATAGAACAATTAAAGAAATCTTTCAATTTCATTATCTACAGCATTACCTACACACAACAGGCAGGTAAGTAAATCCCCTCCCATTAAAAAAAAAACACACACACAAAAAAAAACCCCAACAAAACAAACAAACAAACAAAACAAAAAACCCAACAAAAACCAACCAAACAAACAAAAAAACCAAACAAAACAAAAAACCAAAACAACAACAAAACCAACAAACAAAATGACCCACCTCAAACTGAACCAAAACCCTCCAAGTCAAGCAGGCCATGCCTAACAGTAATCCAATTTATGCAGTCTACTGGGATTTCTGGGCAATTTAGGAAGAATTCATTCAACAAAAGCTTTTAACTAAGCACCAGTGAGGTGAGATGGAAGGTCCAGGTACAAACAAATAGGCAATCAAAAATTAAGAGAGGAAAAAAAGCCAGCCATCTGTTCCAGCCTGAAGGCAGGATACTGCAAATTCACCAACTCTGCACTGGTAAGTAAAATTCAGAAGTGATCTAAAAAGGACAGCAAGTTTTGACCATGTTTGCCCAGTAAAGAGATTGGCAGTGTAGTAGAAACAAGAGTTGGCAAGCATGGACTGACAGTAACCTCATATAAGACTGAGTATCTATATAAGAAGAAAGCTAAAATCAAGACTGCTATGTGTACAGTGAGGTACATGGTGGAAAGCAACTCTGGAATTTATAGAAGATGATGGGCACCAAACTAACTAGCATTATTCACATTATTGACCTGTGAGATCAGACCAGGCTACTCAGGGCTTTTATTCAGGCATCTTAAAACTTTCCAAGGTTTGACAAACCCCACACAGCCTCTTTGGGCAACCTCCACTGCCTGCCTGTCTTTATGGGAAAAAATGCTTCTCTATATCCAGGCTTAATCTTCCTTATCTGAATGACTCCTATTGCCTCTCATCGTCCCAATATGCACTGTTCTAAAAAGCCTGGCTCAAGTACATCAGAAACCTCTTTTATTCTCCATGACTTTGCAAAAATAAGAGAGAATTGCCTTGCTGCAACTTCTTCCCACTGTCTCTCATCACCACTGGATGCAGTTCAGTGGGTCCTGTGGACTTGAGTCAAGTTTCCCCAAGTAAACTCTCACTCAAATCCTTAACCCCTGTTCAGAGTTTCCTCAACTATGTACAACGGTCTTGGAGATCTCACTGGTGGAAGACTGAGGCAAAGCGAGGCACTGAGTACCTCACCTGCTCTATTCAGCAACATTCTCCTAGCTCAGCCCTTTATGACCAGTATAACATCCAAACCTTTTCTAGTTACCCTCGAAAACCTCTGAGGTACCAACTCAGGTCAGCTTTCACTTCACCAATACCATTCCTTCATGCCTGGATAACTTTTCCAGTCTCCTCGGTAGCCCATCTCTGTTTCCAGATCCTGCACACTGCCTGCTTGCACTGAAGCTTGGCTATGAGCTCCCTGACAGCAGAATGGACCCTCCTGGCAATCAGGGAATGCTGTTAGCCTTCCTAAGCATCTCTGCCCTTCCAAGCTGCCACTCATGGAATCCCGGATACCAACTTCTGGAAAACAAAGTCTGTTCTCCTGAACACTGAGTCCTGTTATTCCTTTATCATGCCCATCAGCGTCTGGAACTATTTCATGGTTGCTGCAGTCAAGAGTACCCACGTTGCTCTACCTTCTGCTCTCCCATTTTAGGGGAACAGCAGATTCAGCTGTGCATCACCCCTAGCTGGCCCACCAGTGCTCATACCAAGAAGCTGTTCCTCATACCCTCCAGAAATCTGGTTTGCTTTTGTCCTGCTGTGTTGGACCCAGAAAGGGTCAGGATGTTTATTAAAGTTTCCCATGGGAACCACAGACTGTAATCCAGAGACTTCCTTGCCTTTCAAAAAGGCTGTGTGCACATCCTCACCCTGAGGAGGATAGTCTGTAGCAGACTAATCATGGTGGCACTTTTACCAGCCCCTCCTCTGATCCTGATCCACAGACTCTCATCCTAAACTGCCACCTTGTCCCACATACATTTGAGTTACTCCTTCAGGAGCAAGGCAGTGCCTCTCCTTGTCATCCCTACTTGTCCTTCCTGAGGAATCTGTATCTCTCCCTCATGCTAACCCCAATTCACAGCACATTCACATCTTAAGAGCTTTCCTCATCCCCCAACTAAAGTGCTACTAGAGCTGGAAAGGATCTGGAGAACAGCAAGAAAGTGGATCAGCGCCTAGAACACATTCTACAGGTGGCAATTGAGCATCCAGCCTGGAAAAAAGAGACCACTGAGGTGTTGAAAGAGTAGGAGAGCAGCCCACAGAACTGTAATGACAATCAACTTCTGTCTGGCCCACCAGGAGACATGGAGGCTACTGGACAAAGGTAGTGGGAGCCAGGTTCAAAAACCCACACAAAACCATGGCAGCTCTTTACACAATAGGAAGCACAACTGTGGAACTCCTACCTTGCATCCTTATGCAAGGATCAAGGAAGACAAGTAACATACAAGGGAGGTCCCCTGTGACTACATAAACTGCAGAGGATTAAAAAAACTCTTCCAAGATAAAAGTAGTGGGAGGCTCAGGAGTGTTTTACCAGAGCAGTATCATGCATACTGTTTGTACTCCCCTGTAAGCATCCAGCTGTGGAAATTGCTGGGCAGAACATTGATCTAAATGGGCTCAGCCTCAAGTACAACAGCCATCTTTTAACAGCCAGTATGAAAGTAACAGTATTAGTTTACCTTACTTCAGCCTGACAGTAATTTGTTAAAAATGAGTATTAAATACTTTATTTTTCTTTCTCTCAAAACCTCAGACTGTGAAAAGTTACAATACATTTGTTTCTTGTAGAATTTAATATTTGTTTCTAGTAGACTAAAAATAAATTTCCCATCATTGTATTCTCATTTCACCCTCAGTTTTCTGTAGGTTAAAATGCTTTTCAGTAGATCTACAGATTATTAACAGAAACATACATCTCCTAAAAGATGGATTCATAAATTTTATGTACATCAATTATTGATATTAGAACATTAGCTCTCATTAGGCAAGTTGCAGTATGTGTTCATTTCCCTACTCACCCTATATTTTAAAAAAAGCACACATACATTTTATTATGTAATAAAATGTGTTTTATTACATAAAACAACCAAAATCAGTTGCAACTGCATCTGTATAAGACCTTCCCCTTTATTCTTCAGAAGTTTCCTTCTTTATCAATTATTCCACCTTTTACCCTACCAAGCTGTGGCTCTTTGAGTAAGCACTGGAGGTATCTCATTTCCTCCACCTACCTCCACTGTCAGTCAGCCCCTTTCAGTCATTTGCACGTGCCCCTTTTAATGTAAAAAAAACAGTTCCTCATCTGTAACCCAGTTTTCCCATGTTTTTAGGCATCCACAACTGTCACTGATGTCAGCATGAGCTGCATATGCCCAGGATCTTCAGACAGTCAACTCCTTGTCTTCAACAACTTCTTAATAAGAAACATTTTGAAGCTTCACTTAGATATGCTACCAGTACTTTCTACACTTCAATTTGTCTTATGGATAGACACTTTAAGAGATGCAATGAATAAGTAATGCGCAAAAACATCTCATGGAGTAGCCTAAGCTTCCAGGAAAAGAGATTATTTAAAACATTTCACTTAAACTGAGTCAACTCACCTCCCAATAGATACAATGAAGAATACATGCAGCTAATTGAAAAGTGCTTACCTGAATGACAGCACTAAACCAGCACGTGTTGCCAACATTCTTTAATCCGACTGGGCAGTTGTCTTGCCGCTTTCGATCATAAGGGTTGGGAGAGTCACTCCAGACCTCTGGATGCGTCCTCTTTAAACTCGCTTTATTTTCTGCAATACTGGCTTCTAGAACTCTTCGGGAACAGAAGGGAGGGGAAAATGTGAGGAAAAAACAAAAACCTCAGAAAAACCAAACAAAAAAACCCCCCACCAAGTAGGAAAATACATTCAGGTAGCAATACAGACACTATAACGACATCATTCACTTATTGTTGCTGAGTAATATAGGCAATATACTATATTATATGCAATAATATGTCTTAAAAAATGCTATCTCACTTTTAGCTATGCTACAGCAATTCCATTACCCTTTGGAAAACGGTATCGGTGAGTGCATGAATCTCCTGTGAGAGCTCTAGATACAAAGAGTCATGTCTACAAGTCATCAATTATTTAAGAACTAGATTCAAACAGGATGGACAAATTTTAGGCAGCACTAATAGCATAGTGCTTTCATCTTCAAATGCTTTTATTGCTATGTGAAGCACCAATCTTTCATTTACTGACAGGAAGCCAAAGCTAGCTAGGCAACTTTCAAAAACGAAGGCAGTTTTCTTAGTTTCCATTTTTGCAACTTAGGCAACTGTGTTAATCACTTTACATGGCAAGTAATTACTTTATGAGCCATGGTAAGACATCTCCCTTCAATTTTTCAAATGCCACCCAACACTTTAATTGTATGCTTCAATGACTACTTTCTTTGCTGGAAACTGCTCCTATGTGATTTATGCTGAATATCCATATTTCACATGACAGTAAGATCTGATGGGTGTGAAGTTCTCCAACTCAAGCTTCACTCAAATTATTTCTATATCAGCAGGCATGCTTAGCCTGGTGACAAAATACACCTTAAAAGTAGTTTGTGGTAGGTGTATACCAAATAGAAAGATGGAGATGGATACATTGAGGTCATGTAACAGTGGCTTTAACTCATAAAGAGTTTAACTCTTGGAAGAGTCTGGTATGTGCACTAATAACACCGCAGTCACTGTCCCCAAACACCCAGACAACTCCCAGACAAAAGGCTGAGCTGCTCTCCTGCACCAAGCACAGGATTTCACAAGCTGCATTCACAAGCATCTAAGCAGTCTGAGCAGCATGAAGAGTTGGCCCCTCTCAGTTCCAGACTCACTAAGCACCAAAGAAAGGCAGGCTTAGGTTGGTCTGTAAAGGGAGCTCCTAAAGGATAAAGTTTGGACATCTTAAAAAAACCACAGAAACGAACAACGCCCTTCCCTCAGTTTCCTACCTATATCTTTATTTCAAGCTATGTTCCTGTCAAAGAAAGAAAAGCTATCTTACCAAGAACTATGAAGCATCATATTAATTTACTGCAGATAACTGTTCTGGGGAACATACTAATTTGTCATTGAAACTCATTTCAGAAAAAAAATCCAGTAAAAGAGAGGCATTCTAAACTTGAGAGACCATTTGATATAAACACCCCTTTTGTTTCTGTCTCAGGAAGAACCTAAATCTGGTCATTTCCTAAGGATTAATCAATTTAGATTTTTACATCACATTGTAAACAACACTGAAAGGACAGGCATATAATCCACCAAGAGTTTCTGTTCTGACATCTACACAAACACTGCACAGGGATGGAACCTGACCCTAATTATTCTAAGAGTCTTTTCTGATAGTTTTTTCCACTAAGAAAACACCAAAATGTAAAGAAACAGTCAAATTAATTTCCATTTTCAGTAATACAGTCCTCCAAAAGTGTTAGATGACCTGCATATCTCTGCTTTGAGAGCAAAAATTGGTCAATGGGGACATTAAGAATCAATTACAAAAAAGTCATACATAGTTCAAATAATTTGTCATGCAGGTAGAATTCCTTAAAATCTTGTTTAAACTAAAGTGAAGGGACCTTTAAACTAGCAGGAAGACTGACAGACTGGAATAAATTTAAATTATGTTGTAACAGGGCTACAATACCTACTTCACACCACTTGCATTTCAGGTAAACAATCAAACTTGTCTTTTTTTGTTCCCCCTAGAATTTCAAGAATATTTCAAGGTATTTCAAGACTCAAGTTCTGAAAAATAAATACTTTGAAACTGAAACAGTCCCCTGGCCCCATGACTATTGCCATTCATCAGCTTAATTACCCACTAAAATTTCTTTCTTGTATTTGAATTTGTGTTTCTTTAGCAGGTAAGGGATTTACTCATCTCTAGCTTGACCTGAAATGTGTTTCCACGAATAAAGTATTTGCTCCTGAAGGCATCATGGTATTTTTTTTCCTTAATTCTACTTATAACATTATCTGTCCTCAGAGAGCACATACAATAACTACACACTCTATGTGCTGAATTAATTTTCAGACATAATGATAGCTGTGATAGCAGCTAAATCAAAAATGAAAAGTGAACTAAAGTGTAGTGAGCATAGGAAATAGGAACCTAATGACCAGCTCAAAAGCTACATAAATAAATGTATTTACTAGCACAGTGAGGATAACTCATATAAAATGCTCACTGTCTTACATTCATGGAGTTACAAATTTGGGACATCACTCAGATCAAAAATCTTACATTGCTTGACAAAACAAGCATCCTTCCAGAGAGTTATTACAAAGATTTAGCAATTTTGATGACAGAGCAGAAGTCCTACTTGGTGACCCCTGGGGACAACAGCACAGCCTCCAGCATAGAGTCCTCAGCTACACCAGCTGGCTGCCTGCAGGGTTTGGGATCCCCCTGGACTCAGGGGACCTACAGCTCCGCTATCTCCCAGGGCTGGAATCCTGCTTGGAGGGAAATGCTGTAGCAAGGGTTAGTTAGGGCCAGGCTTGGCATGAGACTTGAAAGCAGAGCTTTAATTCTCTGTAACAAGCTGGGCACAACCAAGCAGCTTTGCAGAACTGCAGGGGACTCACCAGCCAAAGCAGGAACCCCCGGGCAAGGCAAGTCTACAGCACAAAGATTCAGTCAAACCACTCCAAGGAAGCCCACTCCACATGCTGCAGGAAAGCCCACTCTGTCAGCTTATTCAGCTAAAAAGAGCACGGGAAGGTGTTTGTACTGT
This sequence comes from Illadopsis cleaveri, assembly GCA_013399915.1. Taxonomy (NCBI): domain Eukaryota; kingdom Metazoa; phylum Chordata; class Aves; order Passeriformes; family Timaliidae; genus Illadopsis; species Illadopsis cleaveri. The sequence goes on from VXBB01006415.1 coordinate 126,904, forward strand.
GATTGCCTTACAGGTGGACATCCAGGAGTATGTCCCTGACTCTACAACATTCCACAACCCTACTTAGGATCTACACACACAGCACTTAACCACAGTGCTGGGTCCCCAGGAGTCTCAATGACCCTGATTTAAAAAAAGCCCAGGGGCTGTGCACATCCTTTATGCACTGACAGCATGGACTCATTTTTATATGGGCAGTACCACAGGCACAACACAGGCCAGCTGATTTTTCCTTTCAATAACATCTCACTGGCTTCCCTAGTGAAGCTCTATTTGGCCAGCTTTAGACTCTTTCAATCCAGGAAAAGTAATATAAACAGGAGAAACTTCTTCACAATAGGAAATGCACTGATCATGCACATTTCTCTAGGAGATTTAAGGAGGAAACGGGAGAAGACTTTAAATGTGCCATGTACATGATGTTCAGCTTGGACACTTGGACGTTTCAGATGCACTCCTCTCAACACCTACACAGTAATCAGATCTGTCCTTATTAGGTAGTCTGAAACAATTACATTCAGGAAGAAAAATTCTATGTGCATTACAACATTAATTACACAAGTCAAGAAATTCCATTAATTCTCCCTTGGAAACCCTAACAAAATCTGTGCAAATTAGGTTCTAAACCACTACAAATACCTTTGAAAAAAAAAAAAACACCACAGCAAAAACTATTTAAATATGCACATAGCCTGCATTTTTTAAAAATGAAACATTTCCACAGTTTAAATTTGCTTCTTATTGACCTCCTATTTGATTTCTGTTTCTTGTTTTATCTAGAAAATCAAAAGTAAATGGCTGTAGCTTGACTTGTTTACAATCATAATGTTCTACTTTTTGTTTTGAGAAGTTCTTCACAGATCCTGCGCTTTCTATTGGAATGCCAACATTCTTCTGTGGGGTGTTAACTACAAAGTGGGGTGGTTTGTTTTGTGTTGGTTTTTTTTTTATAATAAAACCAGTCTGAAGTTCTGTCCTTAAGGAAACTGACTGAACAGTTTGGATCAAGAATTCAAGAATTCTGAACTTCCTGTGTTTGTTCAACAATCACATAATTTGCCACCAGCTCAGGGTGCTTCTTGCTACATTACTGAGTTGATCTGTTGTCTCAATGCTGCCAAAACCTTCAAGATCCTCATTCTTCTCTGCCTCCATTCACAAGCAAAGTCCCATTCCCTTCCTTGTGTCATGAAATACTATGGATCCTTCAGTGAATATTTTTATATAGCTTTGTGAAATGAAACTGGGCAACAAATGGTCCAAAGGACCCTCCAGCAAGCATAGAAAATGTGGTGCAGTGCACCAAGGGGGATATGACCTGCAACAAGCTCATTTGACATTGCACATGTTACTGTGTGCAATTTTGCATTAGATGCAAGTCTATTTCACAAGACCAACATTTTCTCTACGAATAACCAAACAGATTGTCTAGATGCCTTTGTACATAGAGAAAGAAGGCATCCTTCATTATTTTCTCTAGCTAGAAAAATATACACTGTAATTTAAGTAGAAAGTATTCATAATACTAAGTTACGGGCTAAGCAGAGAGGACCAAAGAGGGGTTTTTAGTTTCAAAAGTGAAAAACAAAGTCTACAGCAAAAATTCTAAATCTTCAAGGCTCCCAAGAATTGAGCACACCAGAAGCAGTCAAGGCTTGGGTAAAGAAAAAGAGGGAGAAAATTTTTCATCTCCAGAAATAGGTCCATCTTTCTGAGCGCCTGCCTAAATCACAACTTCGTAATTGCAACAATTCTGCCCTTCAAAAAGGAACATGCAAGAGATGACCTTCTGAAAAAAAACTGGACAGAACTTCCACCATCCTCTAGTATACATGCACATACTGAAGTTTTAGAAAAGCCAACCCCTTAAATGCTTCTTCCAGTTCTAAATGAAAATATAAATCCCTTTCATCCTACCCTTCCCTCCTAAAATACATTTCCTTATATTCATATAACAGGATGACTTATCACAAATGGGGGGGGCAGAAGGGTATGTTTATTCTCACAATTAGCATATTTATTTTTCAAAAGGGAGAAGAAAATTACTGTCAATAGAGTAATACAAATAAAGCAATAAAATATGCAGATTCTCAGAGATGGAATTTTCTAATAAGTCATTTAGCCTGTCAAACACAATGAACTGAGAAAAAGAATTATTGTGGTTAATGTCCCCCATCTAAATTATATTTTTATAAAATTGGTCTTTTACAAAGAGGCAGTACTTTACCTCCTATCAACGATCAAATCATTGCCTGTTTCCCTTAGAATAAGGCCAGCCACAAATGAAAAACTCAACATTCCTCCCAAGGCCAGTTACAGATGGAAAAAAAAGAAACAATATCCCTCCCACACAACCCTACACCCAGGCTTAGTTCAAGTCCCAAATATTTCATAATTGTATCAACATTACCAAAAAACATACACTGTAAAAAGTTATCATAAAATCTGATCAAAAGTTAGCTCAAAGACTCTTATCACATCCAGACTGAAAGAGTTAAGTTTATAAAACTTTAAATCCAGAACTTCACTCAAAGCCTATAAATCTTGTTTGTTAAATAGGTTAATAACATTCTTTATCTGCTAAAATAGAGCAGCAGCTCTTAGTATCCTCAAGTCATAATATCAAAACCCACTCCCTCCTTTTTCCCACTGCCTCAGCACAGAGGGAAGAAAATTAAAAATGGATATATAATAATACTGTAAAATGAACACTGCTTAAAACAGGACAAAGTATTTATTAGCTTCTTAATTATATTTGGTTTTGTTGTTTTTTTACCTGGTACACAAGAGAAACTTCTTTAGGGTTTAGGTCCTATTTAAATATGACCACACATTATCTATCTCCAACCACTTCCTCCATATTTAAAGAAATACATAAATATGAAACATACTATTAAATCCTAGGCCACACATAATAGACTATTTTCCAATGTACAACATACAATACATTAAAGCAGCATCCTGAAGCCAGGCATATCAGTAGCACAAGTAAAAGTAAACAAGTTATTATTCGTTAAAAGTTTAAAAAAGCAATACAGGCCAATCTCCAACTCTTTAATTTAATTTCTGCTTTATATAAGTTGGTTGTTTACCTGCTAATGGCTTGTTCCTCATCTGTTATTCCAGTCTCCCTGAATGCCCTGTTTGATTCCTCCAAACTCAAGGCAATTGCCCTCTGAAGATCATCTTTATCATCTCCAGTGAGATCAATCACATCTGAAAAGCAAAACTATCTTTCTCAAAATTAAAAGTGAAACAGAATGAAAGGTAAGTCTTACTGTAGAGGAGAGAGCCCACGTGAATTGCTGAGCACCATTCCAGACCATCCCTGCTGGGCCCTACGTTCTTCCAACCACTAACCCTGCTAACAGCTCCCTTCTGCCTCCAAGCCAGATAAAAACCTCAGCAGCTCACTCTTGATATGATGGGCTGTAGTCCTCCTTGCTCCTAATGTTCTTAGGTTTCACAAAGCTATGGGACAAATTTAGGAATTCATGTTTTCTGAAAGCCTTCTTAAAGCAATACACTTAAATGCATTACTTCAGCTACTGAGATCAGTTGCTTCAGGGAACACATGATGAAGAGGACCTTATTTAAAAAGGAGACCTTAACTGAGCATAGTTGACTTTCCTCCTCATGAAGGAGCATGTAATGGAGTTTTCCCAACACTGCCCCAAATTCTACACATATTTCTGTACCCTGGTGAGCCAAATACTTTCACACAGTTTCATAACAAGTGGGAGAGCTCCTTACTCAACCTAATTATTTTCTATCCTGTTTGTGCATTCCTTTTCTGAACATATTTAAATTCGATTCCATCTACTGAAAGTATCGCATCTCAACAGGAAAAGAACAAATACCGGAGACAAAATGAGGATCCATACTTGGATACATGGGGAATACTGGATGGACTACTGACTGAAAATAGCTCTACTTCTGCCTTCTTCCCCAGCTCTTATTATACAAAGGATCAAAGACTGACATCCCCCATAAACTTCCTTATTTCCTGAGGGCAGCCACAACACCCCTGCACCCAATTCAGGTGGGATCCTACTACACACCACAACACAAATCATGTCCCCATCAGGCATAGCCAAGCTTTTAGAGCAGCTAGAGCTTACAGGAATGTCCATCAGCTGCACAAGACCTTCAAAAAAGTCAAGGTCACTGGTTATCACCATTTCAAGGGTCAGAAGTCTCATTTTCCAAGTCAGACAGACAGAAAGAAAGGAAAAGTGTGAAAGAGACTTTTGCATGCGATATCAGACAGACGCACATGGAGCAATGGCTGGTTTGAGTCTCCCTCTTCTAAGGCAAAGTTTACCCAGAGAGTTATGAAAGGGACTTTTCTCCAGCCTGGGGTTTAGCCATTAGAAGCTGAAAGGCTCTGGGAGAAGGAGATAGCTATTTGAAACTGGCAATTGCTCTACAAAGAAAGACAAGAGGCTTGTCATTATTTCTCCTTCCACAGGCTAACCCAACTACTCCAAAGAGCTTGTCTATGTTCTGACTTTTCTCCTGCATGGGCTGCCCCACTGTAGAAACTGTAGAAACCCTAATCCCCTGGGCTTTCTTTTTTTGGGATGTTTCTCAGTGAATCAGAACAAAACACTAAACTTAGTATACAAAAATCATTGCCATAGTCATGCATGGGGGATGAAAGTGGGATGACTTGTCCTTCCAGAAAGCTGAAACCAGAAAGAAGTCGTGAAGAAACTTTTCTGTTAACAGCAGCATCTTCAAAACCTAGTTTTAAACTCAGCCCCGTTTTCTCCAAATAATGGTTGAACTTCTACTTTATTTAGTGGGCCTTCAAAGAGAGCACTCTTACCTGCAGAGTACACTGGGCCATCTGTTGTGATCTAGAAGTATGGAAAAACACTATTGCTATAAAAGCAGCACTTCCTAATTTTATTCTTAGGCCTTCTACAGTCAGCTCAGATCTTCCACCATAACAAAAGGGTACTTCATGTCAGATGTCTGAAATTCTCCTTCAGAAGTACTAAAGCAATTACATCCCCCAGCAGCAGAATTCTCTCCCAGAGAAGTTTTGATAAATATGCTGCCATGCTGAGCACAACACAATTTGGGCAAAAATACCACCTCAGCCTGGATCACATGCAAACCTGGCTCTGTCCTATAGCCTGACAGCAGAAGGAGACCAGAAAGGTAGACAGAAATGAGAGGATCTCCTCACCACTCATGCACTACCTGTTATCCTCTAAAACATGGTGCTTGTGTTTTATTTTCTGCACATTTACAAGCAGCCACACACAGCACCTCATCTTCCCTGGAGCCAAGCTGTATTTCTCAAAGTAGAAACAGTGGTCACAAGCACACATGCTGATGGACAACTATGGGACTGCTCTGGCCACTTCCTTACAGAGATGGATGTTCTTGAGCAAGTCTCTAGTCAGAAAAGAGTGATGACATTTTTATATGACAGTAAAGAAAGTTAGAATAAGAAGTCAGCTTCTCTATATGGGGACTATTTTCTAGAAAACAACTCTTAATGTAGTTGAAAGTGATGTATTTAACAAAATCTCCCCCATTATACAAAAATCTACCTGGATCAGCTCCAACTCACACTTCCATTAAAATAGTAAACTTTTTGCAACTCCCTAGCTCTCTAATTTTTATTAATTTTTACCACCGCCTTATTGTTTACATGTTTACTACCATTCATATTACTAGCGATTACATAATTTTAATATTAAAACCCCAAATCTTTTACTTCTGTTTGCTTTCCAAAAGCAGATGAGCTAAAAGAGTTTGCTTTGGCATGCAAGTTTGTTTTTGGCATGCACAGGATTCTCTTTAGAAATGTTCTATTTGTACACTGCTCTTCCTCTGCATGAAAAAAAGACAGTAGAGTGAAGACACTCTGCCAGATATTACCACCACATGTGAGTGGTGCAATCGATTCATGTCACAGAGGGTTTACCTAGCATAACTTATGTCAAAAAGTATCAGCCCATCCATGGTAACCTACTTCATGCAAGCTTCTAGTTCACAGCAAATGTAAAAGAAAAATGGTTTTGACATTTAAGCTAACGTATTTACAGCTGACACAGTAACTCATTTAAGCTGCAACACCTCACATATGACTTGAATCCTAAATCATAAGAAGATAAAGAAGACTTCTGCAGAAGTCACAAAAGAAAGTTAAATCTGAGATTAAACTCTTTGTTCTAAAAAACCAAAAATAAATACCTATCTTTTTATATATATTACCTTGTCTCCACATTTTGCATTCCTGTCAGATGGTTATACACTATACAAGTGTACATATAATACATTAAATTCATGTAGTTTTCTTTTTTCCCTCATTTTTGTTTTAAAACAACTTCATACTTTATAAATTCTTGCACAGGGATGTTAATGTTACAGCTATTAGTAGTAGAACTCATTCATGAAACTGAGCTGCTGAAGTTTCCTATCTGATCAACAGATTTCTCTGTTTTAAGTGTGAGCTTGAAGAAAAACAAAAAAAAAGACTTTTACTCGAAGTTTTTATCAGACACACAAGTTTTTTTTCTGTGTTAGGCTGTGATAGATTTCCTAAAAGGTGTAAGAATAATGCCACTTGTCCAAATTTAGTTACCTGACTTTAATTTACACATGCCAATTTTGTAATACTCCTCTCATTTAGCCCACAGAACGCTTCCGTTCTCACTGGCTCATCCTCATAAAGGTACTTTTAACTTCAATGTCAAATAGCCTTAGAAAATGCAAACATTCTTCACCAGGCCATGAATAGTAAATAAAGTTTGCTTATAAAAAAATTCTCCATGAGTGAAGATGCTCATCAACACAGTCTGGCTTAGCACATGTGTGTTTATTCAATGAAAATTAGCATTCATAATTAACAATCTGTTTTACTAAGAAACATAGTTTTGGTTTGCAACATCATTATAATATAATAACGTGTCCTTCTGATACATAAGATTAGGAGTGTTTGACATTGTTTGTAATTCGACAAAACAATTTTAAGTTGTATATTGAAATCAGGGACAAAATATACTAGAGTATGTATAATAAATGCACACACTACATCTATCTATCCCCACAGATCTTCCTCTTTTTGAAAAAGCTTATTACTCTGTTTACTTCGGATGTTTCTATCATCATTTAAATAAATGGTTCTTACTTGGTTATTGCCTAGGTCATTAAAATAATTACTTGGTTGTTGACTTGGTACTTATATGAGGAGGAGGCAGAGAGTAGGAATTTCAAACTTAAATAGGCTGGGAAACTCAGCATGAGGGACAGATCAGAAGTAGCAATTGAACTCAGGGACAGGCAATAAACACCCACAGTGATGCAACAACTGGTACGGAGAGAAAAAATGAAGGGGCAGCCTTGAGGGGTTCAACAGAGTAGTGTCAAATATGAAAATCCAGCAGCAACATTCCATCAACAATATAAAAATTTTTAAAAGGGAGTTGAGACTACATCTGGTTTATTTATTACAAGCAGAGCTAAGCAAGACCCTACATAATGCCATCGATTCTGTGATGTTAAAATCACAATAGTCTCAGGCTCCTAACGTGAAGATTTAAAGGAATTTAGGTGGCTGTTTATGCCAATTTTGGTTAAAACTGGATAAGAGGAGAGTACCCAGCACCCCTTCAGCAATTCAGGCACCTCAAACTGCTGTAGGTGCAGAGGCTTGTAAATATTGGCCACCACTATCCCACAGCTTCCTCATCTCAGCTGTATCTACAACATCCCACAACCATAACACCTTAAACCAATGACTACCACGCTGATGGGGAAGGAGAGATAAAATCATGGCCCAAGCAACAAGTGAATCTGTAAGATGAAAGAGGACCTCAAGGTACAAGACTCCCAACATTTTGAAGCAGGGACCTTGACATACCAAGCTGGCAAAACTCCCAGGAACTTGGATGGAGATGACACAAATAATCCTTGAAATAGAAGGAAATGTCATGAAGACACGTAGTGATGGCTGAGTTAGGCAAGGTGACAGAAGAAGCCACTGTCAAATTCTACTCCCAGAAACAATAAATGAACAGCTAGAGAAGGAGCACTGACTAGGACCTGTGCCAAGAAGGATCCAGGAGCTACAGCCGACTCATGTTCAATCTGCAATTCACATCATCACAGCACTGAAGAAAATAGGAAGTGTTACAGTTCTGTCAGAGTACTACATGGTTATTTATAGAGATTCACCTATTTTTCTTAAGAACTAAGCTAATGTCTTCATTATTGTTTCAAGTGCCACAGCTCAGAAAAAAAGCATAAAGAAGGCCTAAATGAGAAGAAAAAAAATGACAATAGGTATAGGAAACACATCCAAATACTTGAAAAGAATTTAGGCTGTTTTGTTTAGATGTGAGAGATGTCTTTTGATACACTGTCTTCAAGCATGCAACACTTCATCTGAGATAAAAGGAATGAAAATGTACTATAATTTCCATAGGGGGCACACAAGGAGTAAAGGACTTAACCTAAAGTGAAAGGGATTTAGGCTAGACACTGGGAGTCCAAAAGCAGGGACAGTGAAGCTCCAAAAGAAATTACCCTATAAATTTCTCAGAGTCTCTAGAATGGAACAGTAAAAAATGTTTTATAAACACCACTTCAGAAGGATTTAGGTACTGTTGAGTCTAAACTCTACCTCACTGGAAAGGGCTGACTGAGTGACTTTTGAAACATATGCAAAGAGTCAAAGTAAGAACAGGGAGAAATAAAAAGCCAGAAGCCATGAAACCTACAATCCTCAAATTCCTGTGTGTGGCATTTCATAGTTACACTGTTATATACCTTTATAAAAGGGCTTGAAATCTTTTGTTTTGGCTATGGAATGTGCTATTGTGAAGACTAATTCAGTTTTAATGAGAAATAACTGAGTTTTCAAAAGAAGGGAAGGAGAGAATTTGTCCTGACAGCTGTTTCCTTGGAACACAACTTCCAAAACACATCTCTTCATTCTGTTCCTTCCTTTAATCCTGGGTTCTTCAAGTTCCTTCAATAATAAGAAGAAAATGGATACATTCTTAGCAATCCAAAAGTTCTGTTGTGCAGCCATAGATAAAAACACATAAAATTACTTCAAATGGGAACAAAAAGGTTTGTAGAGAAATAAATAAAGTGAAGCTATTTGGAAGTACTACTAAACTTTTGTTTTTCTTTAAGTATAATGCCTAGGATTTCCTCTACCAAGTGGAACGTTTAAATTACCTTAGACTATAAGGTGTGCATCTGTACATTGCAGGCCTAATGCTTAAAGCACTTTCTCCTCACAGAGTGCAAGAAGGAAAAAAAAGTCAAAATGTTAAAACCACCTTTGCAAAAGGATCAGACTAAGTCTGCATTATTGTTGATTGTGAAAATACTACATTTGCAGGTGCAAATGAGAACACAAAAAAGGCAAGCATCATGAGTAACACTGACTGTGCAAGTCGGTCTTTGTTTAACAGATGGAGTAGATTTAATGAAAACCTATTCTTTTTTTACAGCTGCTGAAATGTTGCATTTGGTAATAGGACAAACCAGGTTTTCTTATACCTCCTACCATCCAGGATGCAATTCAAAAAACTTATGACCACTGTCACTTTTGGAAGAGCCAGTGCACAATTCTGGCTCTTCTGGTACACATTAACATTTTCATTTTACCCCTTAACTAAGTAACCATGTCAAAGAAATGTAGTCAGTCAAGCTCACAGAACACATCTGACATATCTTTATGCAAGGAATACATTCAACAGCCTTTGTAAATGGCTGGAGGTTTTCTGTGGCATAAAAGACAGCTCTGGTATTCATCTGTGACTTTCTCATTCCCAGTTTGGATGCTCTAACTTTGGAAGCTTTAAAGCTCAGTGACTCTTAACATCCCAAGTTCCAAATGCATAGAGGTAATCAAGCAGTAAGGAACAGTAAGGGCGAGTTATAATTAATTCATATAATTATACCTATGCTGGATAATACAGGGAGTCAAATTTGAGAGACAAGATCCTGTCAGCAACTCAGCATAGCCACTGAGAACTGCTAGCAAGTGCTCTTTTGCAGAAGGGAGTGATGATGGCCAAAGCCATCTGCTGAAGGTTTTCCATCCTGTGCCCACCCTTCCATTCTCTCCTCACAAGTCACTGCTCTTTCCCACTCCCTTACACGACAGTGTTTACTAACACAGGGCCCTGAGACTTGGCCTTTTATGTGCACTGCATTTTTTAAATCTAGAATCCAGATAATTACAGGCAAGCACGTTACAAGGAAAGTGTAGGTTTCTGTTCCAGATGCATTCCCTAGATCTCTACAGGAGCCTGCTCCATGATCACAATGGTTTAGGCTTTTGTTCTTGAGCTGTAGGTGTTCAGTTCTTGCCTTATAAGTCCTCCAGTATAATGAGAAGTTTACAAAGATGTCTTTATCTCATAATGTGTTTTCAGTCTAACTAGGACAGCAAAGTCTGGCCAAGGGCTCTCATCTTGGTTGCCAGTGAGGACCTGACCAGACACTAAGGATGTTAAAAAAAAAAAAAATTAAAATCCTACTTTTCCCCATAGCAGTTGGCATTTCTTGATCACTGACTTGTTGTGCTGTGCAACTATAAAGAATCTGCCTTCAGCTCTCCAGAAAACAGAATCCTGAAATTCACCTTGGAATGTACAACTCAAGACCTACTCTTCTCAGTTTGACCATCTGCCATGGGTAATGTGGGCTCTTGCAGGTTTTATTCATATCCCTTGTCACCTCATTTCTTCAGTAAGGTTGTACAGCACAGTAAGTGACAGCAAAACTAAATACTTCTATTAATGGGATTGCTATTAAATCTAATTAAACACACACTCCAAGAGAATCCAGCTTACAATTCCACTGCCATAGCAGATTGTCAGTACTAGAAACTATGACACAGTGGTGAGTTTGTTCTTAATAGCCTTCATTTCCTCAACAGCAATTTTCTGCCACTGAAAATTAAACACACAGAGAAGGTTGTGTGTTTTCTTTCCAAAGGAGTGAAAAGAAAAAACACACAAAAAACCCTAGCCACCCACCACAATTTATGCATAGATAACACAACTACCTACAATGCACTGAGGACATTTTATACAGATTTGCTAATAATACCAAGGATTTAAATGCAGTTTTCAGATCTGACATGCTGAGAATAAACTCATTGCTAATTAAAAAAAAGTTAAAGTTCATGTCAAGTTTCTACAAACAAAAGATAATTGTACAATTGATCAGGAGACCTAACTAAACTTCTTTACATTGAAGCCACCATGACCAAAACAAAGGGGGGAAAAGTCCTACTGCAGGAGGCACTAAATAATTCTACTTGTGTAATAAAATCTACATAGATGTACTATATATATGGCCAAAGACCTGATTTATAATTAAAATATTCTCCACCTGCATCGCAAATGGTGTAAAGCAACTACAGCATCAAGAAACTTGGATTTTACCGATATCAATCCCACTACAAAACTTCCTTTGACTTTTTACTTCTACTTCTTTACTTCTTTTATTTCCTGTATTTATTAGCAGAACACTTGTATTTTTTTCTCCCCATAAAAATAACTATGCACTAAAGCAGAGGATTAGAGCCTGCAAGACTTAGAGAAATGTAGGCTGGGGGGACCTCCTGTACAAACTAAATTAAATTGTTTAAAATCAGGTATATTTAATGCTAATTTCATATATAAAATACCTACTCTCTTAGTAGAACCTTCACACTTAACCTCCCACTTCTCCCTCTATGAAAGTCATTCCTGTCAGGGAGAAGCTGCTCTTAAGAATATTCAGCTTTACCATATTAAGACAAACAATGACACTCTTCTCCAATTTTGTTTTGACAGAGGAGTACCCAGCTTTTGCCTTAAATTATTTATTGCATGACCCCAAAATAAAACCTGTAATGTGGGGGGGGGGGAGAGGGGAAGGAAAAAAAAATATGGAAACCCCAATTATTCACCCTTTGATCAGTACCACACATACATGTAAAGGTAACACCTAAAGGCAGCTCAAAAATAAATTTTAAAAAATTTAAAAAATAA
>VXBB01006416.1:17864-60073 GCA_013399915.1 Illadopsis cleaveri
AAGATCCCAGTAGCTGATGCCTGTAGAGAGAAGCTCATACAGGAATCTGGATGCAGGAGTCACTGCAAAACCTTTGGAGCTACAGCCCATGTTCTGAAAATAAAGGACTGAAGTATGTGGTACGGGAAGGGACACTACATTCTCCTGTGCCTCAATCAGGAGGGACTATGACTGCTTTAAAGCCACCAGTTTTAAGGAAATTGTTCTTAAGAGTGTATTTGGCCTCCTACTCTTCCTTAAGGCTCCCTAACTTCTCCTAGTGATCAGAAAGCATTTAGACCAAGGAGAAAAAAAAAAAATTCAGGAGATTTTTATCAAAAGTTTTCCAGGAACCCCCACTGCAAGACAAGCCACAGAATCATCCACTTATCTGGCTGGAAACAGCTCTCTCTTATTGCTGTATGGGAAAAACTATGGGACTTGCTGACAAGATGGGCTTTAAGGACCTTAGTATCAAGTTTCTTGGACATGAAAGAGCAATCAGGCTCTGAGTTCATTTGCTAGGAACTCCAAGAAAGGTATCTGATGTATTTCACGTATGCTTTCCTAAACTTAAAACAAGTTCCTAGCTCTGCAGCATGTTCTCACTGGATTTACAGTGGGTTTGTGGTGTGAGTTTTATCACTGCAAAACTAGACAGATGCACAATAAAACTCGAAATGCTTATTTAGACCCTGTGGTAAAGCACAGTGAGACAACAGTGCCATTGCCTTAACAAACTGCAGGGCTGTTGTTCAGGTCTTCCTGTTTTAAAGGATCTTGTCCCACTGTGTACTCCAAAAAGGTGTTGGCTGCAGCTGACAAGGTTCAGTGGCAATGTATGAAGAGATGGATGCTGATGCATCACAACTACAATAAATGCACTATGATTCTTCCCTCCCTTGCCATTCCCTTGTGCTCTTTTGAATAGCTACATTGTTTTACTGATGTGAAGAATGGGGCATGGGACCGTAAAGGGAATTAGGTCAAAAAACTCATGAAGCAGTGCCCAGAATATAAAAGGAAAGTGCACTGCAGTATGAGGCTCCTTGGTGTGTGCTGAAGTGACTGCACGTTTCTCTAGTGACTAGAAATGGAGCAAAGCAGCACCAGTAAATGCAGAAATTTCTAACATCCTTACAGTAAAGACACATCTGAATGCATGTACATGGTGCTAACTCACCAGGCTGAAACTCTTTAGTTTTAAAAATAGCCCAAAGTTAGGCTTCCAACTCCACACACAGTAGCTTGAATTTTCCAAATGGGTTGGGAAAAAGAAAAACCCCGATCAATACAAGTTAATCCTCTTAGTGTCTGCAGTTCAGAGTAGCAAAGGCATTCTTTCCTGTGAGAAATCCCTACTGAAACAACTTGTGTTTGAAATTCTTCCCTTTTCTTTTGTTCCTTCCACCCTCAAGACCCTTCATCATAGGCAAGCTACTCCTTATGCCTTTGTTTCTTTGTTGTCTCTATCCCATCTCTTGCCTGGCTGATGGTAGAAGGAAAACATATACAGCACGAAGATTTCTAAACCACATGTGCTTTACTTCAGGAAACAGACACAATGGGATGCTTAATTTTGTCTGCAGTCACACCTGCAGCATGATTGAAGGGAAATATTAATAATGGTGAGTACTTCAGTTCACTGACAGAGGAATGCACACCACTGGATCCCTAGTTCCAGTACTAAGCAGATGCTTTAGCTAGACTCCTAGCTTCCATTTCCTGCTTAGCCTGTTCTCTCATCTCTCCTTCTCTCTCTGTGAGATGTGCTTGTAGTTCTTCCCACTTCTTCAGGTTCTGCTCGTATTTTGCAATGTCTTCTGCTTCACATTCTGGCAGTTTTTCCTTGACAAGTTGGGTGGTCAGGGTTAAGAGGCTTTCAGATTCAACCTTGCCAAGCGAACGCAGTTTGGAGTACAGCTCCTGTCAGAAAAAGAGATATTTGGTAGGGAGTGTCAAAGAGAAAGCCAGTCAATCACAAAACAATCAGATACAAAATACTTCTCTACAACCAACATATCACTGAATTATTATTATTATTAGTAACAATAATAATGATGATGCTGCTATACAGGCCACATAACTATCACAGAAAAGTGTTTCAACTGTGGTAGTTGCTACCATTTCTTGAAATGCTAACCTCTACAGTATTTGTCTCTTTAACAATAAAACTGAACCAATTAAAATTTCATTTTCCTTAACTACTCAAATTCTCTTTTTTCCAAGTTCAGTTATCTGGTATTAACAAAGATCAGCTGACCAGTCAACCACAATAAATATAATTTAGACACTTCGGGTTTGTGTCTTGTCTCAAAACCAACTGCATTATTTCATCCACACTGCCTGCATCAGCATCCCTCCCAACAGGTGCACATCACTTCAAATGTTCTTATACTTAATACTAAGGAACTCCCATAACTTTTCTTCCCAGCTTACTGTGTCTGAGGTGTGACTACACTTACACAGACTACACAACACTGTTAAAGCCAGGGATATTTTTTCAGGGATATTCTACACTGAAACACAGCAGAACCTCAGTAAGGAACTCGTTTTCTTTCTTAAGTTTTACTTACCTAGATGTCCTGCAGCATAAAATGTTAATTCACTTAAGATGATGAATCATCCAGTGATACTATTTCTGGCTTTCTGTAATCTTTAGGCCGATGGCTCCTTAACATTTGGATTAATTGCCTTGAAAGTTCAGACACAGAACCCAGGAGAAGATGATACAGGACTGGAAAATTCTTTATCCCTTGTTCACTCATTAGGTAAAAGCACATTTTCCCAACTCTTCTTTTAAATAAAACATTTTACTCAGGCCAGCACTTGAAAAAATGTTTCAAGTAAGTATGTGTTCTAATGAAAGGTACATCCGTATTTTCTTCATCTGAATGAAAGTTGTTTTGCACTGCAGTACCATGGAAAGAAGATGTGGGGACTGTTCTCCTCCAAACAAAATGGCAGTTCTAGAGCCAGGCACATATCCAGACTTCCAGTTATCACTGAAAGTTTATGCACTGTGCAGGTGGTCCACAGTGTTCCTCTTACCTGAGCTCACACTGACAATAATCTGCAGGTCCCCTCAGCTCCTACCTAGAGGCTCTGCCTTGTTCTTAGGCAGGAAACTATTATGTCCCCTCTGAGGCCTCTCCACTTCTCTCTCCCTTAGCCAACACAACTGCAGGCTTTGTTGTATTTTACCTTGCAGGTCTGAACTGGACAGACAGTAGATTAGAGACTCTTTAAAACGCTAGACATGCAGGTCTGAGGCACTTGTGTGTTTGGTTCTGGTTTTTTGATTTTATGATAAAGAATGAAGACAAAGCCAATGTCTTCAAAGCTAATGGACTAAAACCAAACTCAATAAACATTTTCAGGTGAATTAGTCTCTATTTTGTTTGAGATGTCAGTAAGTACAGAAGGCATCAGTGAAAAAACTGAAGGGACTGTATAGCTTGGGTTTGGGGAAGAAATTTGACACCATGCCCACATATTAGTTAAGTATTAGTTTAAATGTACCTAGTTTAGATCATTCACACTCTTCCTATTAAACTCTACCAAGGATGTGCTGAAAAGGGCTGAACTTAAACACAGGAAATTGAAATACAGAAAGGCAATAAAGTGTAAACTAGCAGGTCTTGTCTCCTAAACCATTTCCACTATCACTGGTATCCTGGAACACTTCTGCTCTTATACATTAGTCATACTGACTTAGGAAAGCAACAGGCTGTATGTACCAGAGATAACAAAAGAGCATGTTCTTAAATGGCTAAATCATGATTTTTACAAGCAGTCTCCAGGGCTCTGCATGCAGACAAGTTAGGGAAGAAGGTGCACTGCTTTTGGAGAATGTGCTCCCAGCATTTACGTGCTAAAATGTTTGCTGCCTACTAATCACTGACACAGATGGAAAGAACTGCCTGAAGAACACCATAGCGAGCAGTGAGCCTCAGCATAGGGGATCTGAAAACAGGTAATTACAACACAAATGAGTGTCAGAGTCTAGACTACAGCTTTAACAGCTTCTTCTGAAAAGAGCCAAATGCCCTCAGGTCCTCTTTGTTTTAGTGGAAGCAAAGGACAAGCATCCAGAACTGTTAGACTTCCATGCCTTTTTTAGGTACTTTACAAATGGTTGTTCTGAAGGTTGGTAGGAGAGGCCATTCCAGGGAGTATCATGGAGGAGCATGTGTATGTCTAGAGCAAATCCATATGCTTTTCCTTGCATTCTGAGGTTTATGATTTGTGAAACAGAACTGGGAGTGCAGGAGGCAGGAGCAGTGCAAGAGCTCAATTCCTTTTGAGCTCCAGGAGAAAGACGTACTGGCTAATTAACGCAGGGCTGGACAAAGTGGAACTGAATTGTTTTCAGCAGCAGAAAGGCAAAGCCTCTGCTGGGGTTACACAGAAGGGGCAGATGGTCTGTGCTGGGACAGCAGCTGGGAATGCAGACATCACCAGGTTGACTCAGAGCTGCCACCTTCCCCCACACTTGTATGGATTTCTAGTGCACTACTCTGTCCTGTGAACTACACCTGTAAGTGTCCCAGGGCTCAACTGGGAAGATAAGCTACTGCTGGCCTAATGGATTTGAGAGAAGAATCTGGGAACTCCTTCAGGCTTAGCTGAAATGGCAATCTAACTCAAGAGCTCCTTTTCTCACTCGCACAATCAGAAATTCTGGCTTGTCTCTGCTGGATGCCTAGATGTCACATGGCTGCTATGTCTTTCTCATATTCAGACTTTTCTGGTCAGATTTTAAACACTGGGACTATTTTTTTGGGCAAAAGTCACTCACTGCCACAACAGGGAATGCCTGAAATGGGATTAATTATGGAATTTGTGGACAGGTTGAGCTGAGAAGAAAGCTACATTCTTGGCACTTGTCCCCACTTTGATATTCAGACCTCATTTTGAGCACTCTACATTATTTTCTTCAAGGCTAGACAATGGATAGACAGTAAGAGACATAAAAACATCTCACTCCCTCCTTCAAAGGACACCTAGCATTTACCTAATTCACTGTAATTCATCCAGGCATTAATTACCATATGCTGAGGACTCACTGATTCCCCAACATGTCTATTAAAAAGTTATAATTGCCTACAACACAAGTTTAGTATCTAAAGAGTAGTGGCAAAGTTATATAAGTAAAAACTAAAGCAAGGAAAAGTGTGTGTGTGTGTGTGCGCTGAAACCACAGGAGACTTGTCTTTTTAACTTTTGAAATTTCTTCAGAACAGTCTGTATTCAGCACAATTGTCCAAGGTCACAGCCATCCTGCAGAAACAATGGAAATTGATGGGCTATGGAAAGAGCACTGCTCCTGGAACTGTAACCCAGGTAAGTTTCAACCTGAGGTACTCTATTTTTACCAGTGCACAAATCAGAGATGATAAAATAGAATTAGCTCATTTAGCTAATTTATAGCTATGAGATGACCAAATAAAATGCACTTATTATATAGATGTGTCCTAATGAACAGCTTTCTGTGTTTCTTAATGTTATCATCAGCATAATGATCTAAATATAAAAGGAAGGTGATATGAACCTCACTTGATTCTCCAGTCTGAAAGTACAAGATACAACATTCCTACATAATTATAATGTACACAAATGGACAATTAATTCAGGGTAGTCTCACACCCATTACAATTTATTTTAATGAGCAAGAGCCCACACAAGGTCAGATAATAGGTCTCTAATGACACACCACTTTTGCAAACAGGACTGGAGTTATCATTTTGATGTATGAAAAGTGAAGATAAAATTCCAGCAGACAGACAAAAGACAAGTGGCCTTGAGCATTTGTCTTTGTAGGCTGCTGCTTCCTGTTTGGAGGAGTGAAAATGTAAGGTGACATTAGTTTCAAAAATGCCAAACAGAACTCCTGATGCACTGAAGGGGTCAGTCTACCAGCTATAGTAAGTCAGCATCTGCATTTTCTAGTATGTACCACAGAGATCTACCACAGCTTAGGATATTCAGATCAGTTAAACTGTCTTACCTTGAATCGACTGTAGTACTCAGGTACTTTAGACTGCTCTGCTTCTTCTGACTCTGCATATTGTGACTTCTCCTCTAATTTCTTGGTTTCTTCAGCAGATTCTGGATCAGGTTTGGCCTCAAGGACAGACTGCAGAATGGTCTCCAAGGCATCAATCTGAACAATCACATTTGTCATGGTTAGCATCAAGAGTTTGGAAATACAACCTAAGTAACACAACTGTCATAATTCAAACAACTTCATGAATTCCCTTGTATTTTGAGATGACAGAAAACCAAATTCGAAAAGGAAATGAGACAATCTTGGAAGAATTTTGTACTGTGCTTGGGATCCTGGAGTGTGTGGCTCTCACTCAGTCAATGCATTGCTTTTTGGAACTCTACTAATGGATATGTACAGAGATGCAGTATTAGTAAAGAATCAGCAAGAACCTTCTTTTACAAGTTCTTAGTTATTCACTGAACAAAAGTAAAAAGTACCTCTATAATACAGATAGCATTTCCAGGTATGAATAGCATTTACTATGTTTAGAGTATCAGTATGAAGATGGATAGGATCTTCTATGGACCTACTGTACCAGAGAGAGATACAGCCTTGTTTCAGCACCAGGATGTTCATCTACAACCCAGAGCAAGATGAGGAGTTCCTTAACTTGTCAAGGGTTTGTAAGCAGAAAAAAAATCACAAGTGTATTAAGCTGAGTTGTTCAGACTTCAAGGAAGAAAGATACCTCCAAAAGCACAGACCTGAAGATGGTGGAAGTCACAGAAGTGACCTGTGACTGTCCAGTATTACAGAGAAGCTTCAGAAAACAGAGCAATAGGTAGGAGTACCTGCTGGGCAGTGCCCTGAACTTTTGTTTGTCAGGGGAGACTGAAAGTTTAGTAGTGACATGAGCAAAAGGGACGCTCCCATCATCAGGGACACCTTCAGGAAGAAGCACCAGGAGGAGGAAAGACCTCAGTGACGTTTCTATGCTCCAGCCCACGTGGTCGTGACATCCTAAGTTCCTCCTAAGCTGTCTGATTCCAGGATCAGCCCTGAGTCCCTTAGTGCTGACCTTGTGGACTGAATCTATCCATCCCCCCTGACTGAGGGCAGGACAAACCTTCTAGAAATCATCTCTGTCAGCTTTTTGGACCAGTACCACTCAGGCCATCATCTCAGAGTACAGAACACATACAATTAGCCATGAGAGCAAGAAAATGTGATAGCTTATCCTTACTGCTAAGAAATATGTCCATGAGTGGTTTCAAAAACTTGAGAAACAAAGGTGTCTTCCCATCCCTGCAGACACATGTTTCCTGTGACACAGACACAGGTGTCTCTAAAGGGAGGGCAAAGCTTAGAAAAACATACTTAAATGGTCTGTGGCAGTAACACATTCTCATTGCCAAGGACATGCCAGTAGACATTATCACTGGCTCATCAACTTAACCAGTCATTCTGTTCTAAACATTACTTCTCCTGTCTTGTCAAGGCCTCTGAAGTTTGCAAGCAGCTTTTCATTAACAAGGCGGAGGTTTTACTGAAGTTTGTTTTATGTGAAATTCCCCTTGTTCAGTGGGTTATAGCCTTTATACTTACAGCCTCTTTAGAGATTTTGATGTCCCCTGACAATGAAGCCACATTCTCCATCACTTGCAAGGCTCTATTCAAATATCCAGGTGTCCACATCAGTGGCATTAGATTGTATACAGCTCTTAATCCTTTTGTCAACTCCACCTTCCCTGTGATAAAAACAAACTTTATAGTTAGTGCTTCACATTCTGAACCACAATGGAACCTGTACAGGTTGGCTCTGGTTTCTAGCAATGACAGCAAGTGCCTTGGCTTCTGTGGTAAAAATAACATATTTCAACAAAGTTGTTCTAATAGTAGTTCCATTGCCTTATTTTATTAAGGTGCCACCTTCTTGCTCAATTTCATCTAATTATGTGCCCGTTTCTGGTACCTCCCCACTGCCCCTCACCCAGAAATTTTGCCCAGATGGAAATCAGAGTAAGTGGCCAAGTTTTCTGGTTGTCTGGCTTTGTAACAGCAGCTTGTAGAAGGATGCCTGAAGATCTCACACAACTGTCTTCTTAGCTTTCAGCTGACTGTGGTGCATGTGTGCACTAAATCTTATTCTCCAGATTTACCTCGGTGGCCCCTAGGGTTTACTCACCCCCAACAGCACATGTTATGGCTAAGTTCTCAGCTTACTACCCCTGTTTCTGCTGAGGCTTCCTAAGAGAAAATACAGGACATCTGCCAAAAAGGAAATTTTGTTTCTTGATATAAGAAAATCTATGCAACAAGGTGTTCATTGATTTTAGCAGGACCTGTGATGTACTGCATCATTTACAATGTGGCTTTTCTTCTGATAGTAATTACTTGAGACCATGAAATTCCTGTATAATAGAGGAAACGCACATCACTTTGTAGTTGATGCAATTTTTCAATGATTGTGACTCTTGGGCTTTGATTTCATTATTGTCAGCATAACAGGTAATACCTCCTCAAGTGTAGCTTAAAAGAGTTGTCCTAGCTCTCAATCCAATTTGCACTCTGGCTATTATGACACAAAACTATGAAAGACATCCTCTTTACATGGAAGAGAACAGTTTAGAAAAATCAAGGTGATAAGAGCACAGACAAAGCCTATGGACCATGGCTAAATAGCTGAAGTGCTTGAGGCCACTTTGTGCCTGTAGACATCTTTTACTCTCTCAGAGGTCAGTTCCATTAGTGTTGGCAAGACTTTGGAATATGTGACATAACAGTAAATAGCTTTTGATCCACTGAATGTCAATGTCATGGACCAAGCACTATTGCTCTCAGACAAGAGTGAAGTGCATTTTTGAAATACAGCCACTACTCCACCAATCTATATGACATTTAAAACTGTCCAAACTGAATGCCAATTGGACAGCAAAGTCCCTGTCTGTACCAGTATCTCCACTGGATTATAAACTACACTGCTATGAAAAATCCTGCTTTCAAATTAGTTTTCACATTTATCCCCTTTTTTGACTGAAAATGAGTTTTTTGTTTTACTGTCATGATAATACAAATCAGCATCCTAACTCTGCCATCACACATCATATTGTGACATTTAAAGAACAAATGCACTTTTTATTACCCTCAATAATGCAGTAATGAAACAAAAATTTACAATAAATTCTTGACAACTTACTTACTTTCTAGTAAATAATAATTTAGTACAGAAGAAAAAAACCTATCTGCACTATATTCCATTTTAGAATCAGAGGAAATTAAAGAATTGTTTGCCCATTTCCCTTCCCTTCCCTTCAATTCTGAATGTAGTTTGATCTAACTTCTCTTTAATACTATATATCAAGTTATTAACAGTGAAGATTTCTTAACAGATACAGGATAAAGGCACTGCTATCTGCTGTTCACAACCCCAACATTCATTTTACAGTGACTAGTAAAAGTTCTAAACATAGTGTTTTCCAGGCTGTGCTCACCCATCTCATAAGGTTTAAGGATTATTTTAAGATGCTCATTAACCAGAAGAGTTTGTTGTCCATAACCTTATAGTGTGTGTCATAGAAATCTGTACTTTAGGGTATTTTTTTTAATCTGTTGGTCAACCAACAAACCAATCCCGCTGTTATTTAAGAATATCTTCTCTCTTTCAGCACCTAACCCAAACCTGCAGGGAGCCCTGAAATTGATTCTGAGGCTGTTTGATGAATCAAATTCCAATCAGTTCTACCCTCCAGGCCTACAAAACAAGTTCACTCATAACTCTGAAAATTGTCCTTCCACTATTTATTTTCTTTTTCCTTTGCTTTCTCCTTGATTACATTTTAGTAAAGCAAAGATGCCAATTTAACTCAGCCACTGAAGACAACAGGGGAAAGATGACAATGAGGTAGGTAAAACTTACCAAGGAGTGCATAGCCATAGAGCTGGGAACTAAAACCCACAGTGTTACTTTGCTTTAGACCCGTCAGCAAGAGCGATGCTCCAATATTTCTCTCTTCTTCCCACTGTAAGTAAGGTATCAACTAAGTAAGTCTTCCTTAACAAACACAAATATAAAATGGCAGCAAAACCAGCATGCATGGCTTTCATCACATCTTAGCAATAAAGAATCATTAAACATGTCCAGTGTTCAGTTACATTACATCTGTCCTGAGAAACACTACAAATTGTCCTGAGGAACAACTCTCTTCAGAGAACACTGTAAAATATGAATGGTTGAAATTTTGCAAGGAAATTCTCCTTACTGTGTCTACCCCTACCTATTAAACCAAACACAGAAAACTGGTGCCGAGCATTATGAGGCATTGAATGGTATTTTGAATGGTGTCTAAAAATAAAAATATTATTGCATTGTTGTCTTTGAATGGGATTACTTCAAAATTCATATCAAGTCACAGCTATATAAATAAGCTTGCCTAAAAATGTAACTTATGTTCACACCACCCTTGCTTGCACATTCAGCTTTCAGGAAACACGTACACATACTGACAAATGCTTATCTCTGCAGTATGGATATGCAAACATGGACAAACACAATGGAAAAATGGAATTTTCATCCCACTGCTTTTCACATACAAGTGACTAAGCATACTTAATTTCTAGGGAATGAAGAAAATATCCAGTAGGATAAATACACTTTTCTCTTCTTTGGTGAAAACTCAAATTACAACCCAGTTGGGTAAAACCTGAAGGCACCTGTACAATGCATTTTGGAAGATGCTTCATGTAACACAGATGGAGGCTTCAAGCATTTGCCCTCTAGATGACAACATGCTATGGAAGGCTTGTGCAATACTACATTAAAAATAGCTTCCTACAGAGATCATGGCAGAGTCCTTTACTGACTGAGCCTCCTCTGCAAAAGTACAATAATGCAACTTCCAAGAACTTGAACTGTCATTTTGGCCTTAAGTAAGCAAGTTGTAAATAATAAACCTGTAATCCTTGGAGACAGCAGAAATGTAACAAATTTAATTTTAAAACAGATATGTAATAAGAAGCAATAGACCTAAAGCCAAATAGGATACTAAAAACCCTAGTAAAAGTGCTGTATAATTCTGGAACATCACCATTATCAAGCTCTAATGGTGAGGAATACTCAGCTTAACAGGATTGTATACAACAAGTGACACTCTTTTTTTGGTGGTAATTGATAGAGTCTGCTTTGAACTGAAGTATCAATTCACATCCTTCAAATGGGCATACATTACATCTGAAAATCCCTACACATCCTCCCTTTCAGAGAAAGGAGCAAAAGGGTTGACAAGTGATTTAATGGTTTTCATACTTGGTAGTTTCCTTTCTCCTTTCTTTCTTTCTTCCTTCTGCAGTCGCAAAAATAATGAGAAAATGGAGCATTTTTGTCCCCCATGTAAACTTAGGGGAAATAAAATATATTCATGATTGAATGTGTAACTGACTGCACCACAACACTTGGAAGCAGAGGCTCTGTGTATCATTCTGAGTGTGGTCAGCTTACCGTACGTTCAGCCTTGGTTGCCAGGTACTGGTATAAAACATAGAGAGAAAGAAGCTGTGTTGATAGTTCATCAAAACTTTCTTGGAGCATGATCTCTGTTACTATTGACAGAGCATCTACGGAGGAAAACAATATTTAATCAGCACAGCTTCCAATACATATCTTCCTTTTGCACCCACTCATGTTCACTGACACTTTACTGTTGTAGTATGCTTTGAAATGGTTCAAGAGAAAGTTAAACATTTCTTTCAACTAGAATACACCTATAGAATTAGTCCTATTCCTTTGGGTTGCTCAAACACACTGCAAGAAGGAAGAATGGGTTGAATAGCATGAAACAACAGCTGTTAAAATCATCTTAGCTCTACACACTTGAGTTGGCTCTTTTTTCCTCAGCCCTTCAATCATTAAAAAAAATATTAAAATTATTTCTTTGTTCTTGTGTTTTGATTACAAACAAGAGAAGACTGGCTTAACTTCATTAGCCTTAGGGTGACAGGAGAGTACGAAGGAGCAGAAATGTTGTCACACATCACCCACAGTGGTCTCTCTATTCAGTAAGCAATGCTCTAGAGGAGCTCTACACGGAGTTCCAGTGACACTGCCTGTCAGGAAGGATAGTTTGTAAAAAGGCCTTCAGTTTCACACAGAAAAGAAATATGGATAAAATAAGGCGGAATTCAAAGATAGAGGGGGGTGTACCTCAAAAAAAATACATGTATTAATTTGTTGTTTAACAAAATCTTTCAGTTCCTTTCAGTTATCTGCTTTATAAGAGCTTTATGCGAAGGAAAGCTTACTGCAAGTTTACAGTACTAGAAAAGCCAAAGTGAAATTAAAATGGGTCATCAAGATTAATATCTGCCATCAAACACGAGAGGATTACTCATCCAAACACTTAAACAGTCAATAATGAAAGGTAGCCCCAGTATGGCAATTCAGCATAGCTGGCTTGCTCCAGTGACAGGCAGAAAGCCTACACAAATAGTTTAGATATGTAGCTTTCTGAACAGCTAGACCTATGGAAGATGAATACCAACACACATTTTGATTCTGGTAACACTTTAATTAATTGTCACCAATAAGTCCTATCATATCATTAGCACATATGTTACACACATACATCAGACTTGTAACTGAAGAAGATGGTTTACACTTGCATTAGGATTAATAACAGTAGAAAATGTGAATTACACAATTTTCAAAACTATAAAATGAATAAAATCCCAACAAAAATGAGACAAAAACATGCAAAAAAATACTTCAGGGGAAGGTGAAGTTGTGTTTTATGATGAATTCAGAAAAAATATGGCTACAAGTTTTTAGTTCAAAGAAAAACTCTGTTAATACAAGAGCATACAACTAAGGATGCAGTATTGGTATGTATTTAATTACCTCCATATTTCTTCTGCTTTATAAAGAAATCCATCAAAATATTGAATGTAAAATTATCTGGAAAAATTCCATACTGAACCTGAAGAAAAGAAGGCAAAAAAGTTCATTGTGCAAATGCGCTGCTCAAATGTTCCCAAGCACAGTGCTGCAGATACCAGAAACAGCAGAACCACGACACTGCATACTGATGCAATGTACAGTCAAGCAACACAAGAGATTAGCAAGGCTCCTGTGATGTAGGCCCTCCAACTTCTGAGGCACTGGATTTGTTTTAGCATTTTATTTGAGCCTTTCAGACCAGGAATGGCACTGTCTGTCATGTTATTATACCTCCCCTGCATTTAACATGTTTTGGACACCAATACTATTTAAAACCAAAAAGCTTTCTGAGAAAAGAAAGGATTTTAAAGCTCTAAAAAGGCTGTCACTAAAATTCAAGTGCAACAGTGATTTGTATTTTGATGAAAAATCTGAACTTAAAACCACAGCCTACGTGACCTGGCTGCAACAGGAATTCCTGTCAAGCCACACTTGAATCAAAAACCTGATCAAATATATTCACATCTCTACCTTGCTACAACTTACCTTGTTTTGTATTGTGTATAAGGCTTTATCTTGAGCACCATATTTTAAGCACTGTCTGATCCAGCTGTGAATGGTCCAGTCTCTCAAGTACCAAGCATTTGGGCTATGCCGAAACCTAAAGATGAAAAGAAGTTCTGGTGACAATATGACTCTGCTATCACAGAAACAAATTTTGTAATCAACCAACTATGATTTTCCAAACTATGAAGTCAGATATAAATTTCTCCATGTTTGACTTTGCAGTTAATCGCCGCTCTCTAAAGAGCTCCAGATAGCCCTTTCCAGTAAGAGACACAAAACTTTGACACATTTATAGCATGTACAAGGGGAAATCTGACCTTTTCACAAATGCATAATATTTAAACTTTTCACTTTCCAGAAAGCCTACTGCTTTTTTCCTGGGGAAAAAAAAAACCCAAAAAACAACAGTTTGGTATACTTATCAAGGTTAACTGAGACAAGTATAAATACTGTAGTATTTTTTTACCTTGTCCTTGTGATTGTGTAAGATTGTGTTGTATAACACTTCGATGTATAATATTGCTGATCTTGTCAAAGAGCTACAACTGATGACATCAGCAAGTATGAGAATGACATCAAAATATAACTGCATCTGAAACTTTGGAGCTTGTGTAATCTCGTGTCTCTCACCCTCTCCAAATCATGCCTCACTTCACCAGTTAATTCATTATGCTTCAGCACAGGTCATCCCTGGGCTGCTGCATGCTCCATTTGCCTTAGAAATGCTTTATCAGTGAGGCATACCTCATGCACAGGGAAACTCTGCTGGAAAGCCTTTCCCTGCCCCTCTGCACTGGTTTAATCTATTCTAAGACACCTCACGCCGTGACTTCAGCAGTCTTCCAAGGCAACCCACTCCAGTGTTCAATTTGTAAAATTAAATAGTTTTGATTTCATTTCATCCTTATTCAGACATATGCACTTCGCTCCATATTTGAAGAAATGGTGACAAAAAGCACATGGAACTTCAGCTTTAGCAAACATTCAAACACCAGTTAGGAGCTGCTGCCTTGTTCCTGAGCTGAATTTCACACCCCCATGTGAAGAGATGCATGCAGTCTTTCTCAATTCAAACGAAAACTGATCTCAGTCCCCAGCACAGAAGTGACTGCCACTTTCTGTAAAGAACAACAATGACTGAGCTGGGCTCATGTGCAGATGCTTGCAGCCCCCAGCCAAGCTGCAGCACTATTTAGAGGCAGGGCTGACTCTTCCATCTGAGTGAGCATGCTTTCCAGAACGTTTACAGATTAATGTGGCCACCAACCCTCTTTCCCCCTCAGTAAATCTCTTGTCTATCACTGAGGGCTACACAGATGACCAAGCCTGGAAAAGTATTGCAGCCTAGAGAGCCTTCAGAATGAAGAAGGCAGCCATGCCAAGAGTGAAGCTAAACGACGACAGAGTCTAAATATACATTTTTGTAAGTGGCATATGAAATCTCCCCATTAAATTAGAATTTAATAGAAAAAGAAAAGCATGCTTTGAATATTAAATTACAAGCATCCATTCTGTTGCTGTAATTGCTTTTCATTTTCTTCTCTCTGGAGTTCAGATACTGAGAGAAGCAAGAATGTGTATTTGCTTTCATTGAAGTCCTGTGCCATGGACAAATGTTTTCAGGAAATATCAATCACAGGAATTTGGATTTAATCATATTTTGATGAAAAAATTATCTAATTGCTAGACTCTTCCTTAAATAAGAAGGGTCAAACTGGAACACCAGCACCCAACAATAATGGTGCCAACATCTTTTAATGTTTCATTAAATGGTTAATATTTTTCACAAGTGGAAAACAACACACCTGTCTTTCAAAAAGCCTGATGCTGATGCTCTCCAATACTTAGGCTTTCTACTGATAGTCTTTGCACATGAAAAGCAAGTATTCAAAAAACAACAACAAAAAACACAATCAGCTGTTTCTAATGATTTGAATATTCAACCTTTTTCACAGCTCTATTTATTCTCTTGAATATACCACAGTGACAGGGAGCATTCCAATACTTCTGCACCTTAGGACTGCTAAAGCTTACTGTAATGAAACCTTCTAGCTTTCAAAGTAAAATTGGACTTGGACAGCAAAAGGCCTAAGCAAAGGATGCAATACAGCCTAGAAGCAGAATGAAGCTGATCCTCAATCAACACTCATTGCTGGAATCAATATGCAAAAAATCCAGAGGCATGTTATAAAAACTTGTAAAAAATCTGCACATCTGCTTTTACAGGGCCAGGGCTGATTTTTGCATGTGTGGTGTGTGACAACCACAGGATCTTTCAGATATAATGACTGTATGTATGCTACTGTTAAGATTTATATGCTGATCTTTTTGCTTCGATCAGGTCTTGCCTGTCCTAGGTGCTATGCAAATGAAAAACAAACAGCTTCTCAATGAAGTAATTTTCTAGTTAATTCTAACAATTAATTAGAAGTCAGTTGCATGGGAACCAAGAAAGGGGACTGGTGCATGAATGCAATATATATGCATATACAAGATCCCTCAACACTAGACACTTCCATTAACCCATGATGTGGTAGGAGAATTGGGAGTGAAAGGGAAACAACTACATTGCAATCTTTAATTGTTTCTGATACATATAATGCTGGAATAAGCTCTGTCTCTATTGTACTAGCTGAGAAGATAAACCAACAGTGTAAGGTTTTTTTTACAGTTAACCTAGACAAATCAACCAAATGTTGTAGCAGGCACTCGTGTTTGAAATGGAATCAGGAAAAGAGGAGGTTGCTCATCATTTTGACAAGTATTAACATCCTCCTCCTTCTCTTTGTCCACCAAACAGGATATAATTAAGCAAGGCAATATGTTCAGGGACAGATGAAAAGACAGAAGGAAGTTGAAACTACAGAAAGAAGAGGATTCTGAATGAATTAAATAAAGGAAGCCTCTAGCAACTGCTGTGTGTTTAATGGAAAGACCAGAAGGTTATCTTACAGATGCCTGGTGCTGAAACTCATCTTTCTGAGAACTAATAAAAACCTAAGAAGCCCAGGATTCTTATAATGTGTTCAGAAAAGACAAGAAGCAACTGTAATACTATTAGAGAAGCTCTCTGTTGGTACACTTTAATGTTAATGGCTAAAGAATCAATATGGTCATCCTTCCAGTCATTGAACTGAGAACATCTGCCTCCACAGGGAATAAAAACAGAAATATCTGTAATACAGGGAGATCCTGAAATATCAAGGTCATTGTGAATCTAACAGCACACAATGCAATACTCCAGAACTCTCTTTATTTTAAAAAGTCATTCAAATTATGCAGTCCAGAAACTTGATTTTCACTAACAGTTGCTTTGTACTTGCAAAATGAATATAACTTGGAAGAGATACAAGGAGTGTACAGCCTCAGTACAAGCCAACCAGAATATTTTTAGCCAAGCAAGTACACTCTCTTGCTCACAAATAGGCCAGCACATTGGGCTACACTGTCAGTCTTCTAAGTTACTGCATAAAGCCCTACTGCTCATTATGTTCAACATTGCTGGGGTACTCATGCTGTGTGAAAGAAACCAAACAATAAAAAAGTTTAACAGATGCTGAGAGTGCTTCATGGGGTGCTGTACTACTACATCAAGCATGACTTATTTATATTGGTGCCCTCACACACTGCAGAAAAGCTGAACTCCTGCCCTACTCATTGATTTCAACCTTGCAATTTTGTTTTTGCCATCAAGTGGTGATGCACTCTAGCTGCTTTCACACACCCTGTGGTCTCACGGGGAGTAATGCAGCAAACCTGAGAGCAAACAGAACTACCCCTTGCTGGTCTGCATTCTTTTCCCTGGGTTGATAGAGGGGACTTCACTGCTTTGGGGACAGTCACAAACGAGGAAGATGGTGAAGGAATATTTGCTGCATTACAGAAGAAGAAGTGCTGTAGAAGTAACATACCATGAGGAGGAGCTCTGCTCTGCTCTTCCTGGTAGTACAGAGGGAAGGCCAGCTCAGCATACTAGTTCCCATTATTTGCTGATCACAAGTTCCATTTTGTACTCTGTGGCTTTCTTAAGGGCCGGTCCAATCCCTGGTACTGCCAGAAGCTATCCTTGTGCAAGACACTATTTTTTCTCTTCCCCATTCTCCCCTGATCTGGGAAACAGAAAGAAGAGACCCTTCCTTTTCCCACCTTTACCTGGCCTAATGAGAAAACACCTTGTAATGATCCACACATCCTGCATTTCCTATCTCTCGTACTCCTTTTTAGAGAGAAACATGGCTCTGCATGTTCATACACTTTCAACAGGAAGGGAGAGTGCCAGATTTTTTCTCATCCATTCAAAATCCTACGAAGTCCCAACACAAAATGTAAAGAGACTCAAAATGAATAAATATAGTAGGAAATGTCTCTGCAAACCAGGAAGAAGCTATCTCAATGGAATAAATCCAAAGCAACTCCACATTTTACACGAGTCATATACGGCTGAGAAGCATCTTAGCAATGCCATGTTTTTTTTCTTCCCAGGCACATTTTTTTCAGCTACAGTGCATAATGATCAAATGGATTCCAGGCAGGCTTAGCATGGAAACTGGAAGGCTGTCACCCAAAACTCTCCCTTTGTTTGTCATTTCAAGCCACAAGCCTTGAGGAAAATCATCTACATTTTAAATGGACCCAGAAGCATTGCTCATACGTCAGTGTCAAAGAAAACAATCCTGGAAAAGCAATCGTTATTGACAGAAATTTCCTTTTAAACATGAACAGAACTTCATTTTTCTGTCTCTTCCTTGCCTGCCATTTTAGCCTTCACTTTTTTTTTTTTAATAAATCCTTTAAAAATTTCATGTGTAAACCTACCAGTTCTATAGGAAATATCTCACACATTAACTGCCTACACTCAAAAACAGAGGGAACACATCGCTTTTGTGTTGAAATAAAATACTAAAGTAGTATGTGTACTATAAGAAATCATTTATCAAAAGCAGTAATAAATCAGGTGAAAAAATTAGACCTGACAACTGTAACAGAGCATAATCTAAGGCTGAGGCAAAATCTTACACAAGCAGACTCCCTGAAAAAAACCCCTATATTCAGGCCCCATTCTATTTTAGTTTTTATTGACTTTCCCCATCTTTTATTTTGAACTAATTTAACCTGATTGCTTTGATGCTAAAATTAATTCTTCTAAATTAAGCTCTCTCCACCTCCACACGAATTCGTATTTCACGCACAACATTTTTTGTTCAAGATTTGCACAGAGCTCTTACACCACTGATGCACGTCTGATGATGGCCCAAAACAGACCTAAATTATCAGATACAGAGAAACTACAGTACAGAACCACAGCCAAACATCAAGGCTGAGCAGGAGACTTTAAGGATATTTTTAGTATCCTGTCTTGTTTCATGTTATACCACATTCAGCCCTTATTTCTGTTCACTTCAACGTTGCAAGTTCACCTTTTTCTTAACCCTTAAGCTTAGTAATAAGACTAGACTTGGAAAAGGAGATATTTTGACTAGAAGTTACTACGCAGTTATTTAGGAAGACTCAGGATCTCACCTGAGTACCCTTCCTCTTCCAGCAACTGAAGGGAGAAAATTCACTATTGAGTAGTTTCAGGGTAGCTGTTGCATTGCTCAAAACTATATTTATGCATAGAAAGCTCAGCTTCACAAAGTCTCTTTCTAACAATAACTATCACATAGCATTCACCATATAGCAGCTAGGATGTAGTTTATTCCTCACTGACCTAGCTATTTTGACAGTTTTTAGCTAAGTAGCAGATGACAAGCTGAATTTCTGACACAACAAGCATTTCTGCCCATTGTTGTCAGCCTCTTATCACTAAATGCTCTTCTTCCTTTTGATGAATTTAAGGCACCTTCGAGAGTAAAATATACGGAACAAGCCTTGTTACATTAAAAGAAAAAACAACATGATCAAAGAGTTGCAAAATCCTAGATAAATTTTATAAATTTCAAAAAATTGTATGAATGAACAAGCAGTTTACCATAGCATGAAAGAAATGCTTTGCCTATACACAGATGTAAGAGACATCACAAAAGAAATAGCCTTACAACAGATAAGGAGCCTATGGCAAAGTTTGAAGCAATTTATTGGTATTCTTGATATTGCAATATTTTAAACAACTACTGGTATTCCTGAAAAGTATCTGAATTGTTAATCAATCCTTCCATCCACAGGCAGTCAACATTACAAAACTGCAGCAGAGTTGGTCTCCCAACCTTTTCCCACCAGGTTCCACCAAGCAGCCTTGAAACCCCCTAAAAATGTTTCCAAAGCACAAAGCAGCAATCCTTCAGACAGCCTGATTAATATCCCAAATGCTCACCTTAAATGCCTCAAAACTTCATTCTAATTACTTCAGACTGAAAAAGCAAAGCCAAGGCTCAAACAACATACACTCAGTACACTCTTTGTCCCTGGGAAAACTCTTCTAAATGTGTTTCCTAAAAAGCTCTAGTCATGTAGATTCAAAGCACTTCAGAATTATGCATTCCCTGGCAGAACTCCAATGGAAGTTCACTTCTAAGAACAGGAACTAGTCTCTGTCAGTTTGGCTGAACATGCTCTGTATGCCTAACCTAAAATAGGATGACATCAGCCACAGGCCTTATCTAGCTAGAAACTAAAGGCCTTAGCATTTAAAAATCCAGTATCAACACAATTTCTTGTTCTAGGTTAAAGGGAAGGTCACCAGCTAGCTCACTAGGAATGGACATTTGGAGATCCTCAGCATGACTTGTAAGTGAAAGAACACTGCTACCAAGAAAAGATGGTGATGCCTGCTTTAGTTTCATGAAGAAACTAAATTTATCAAATTCAGTTTTATTTCAAATGCAAACTATGAATAAAGCAACCCCACTTTTTGACTTAACAAAATGATGAGGTGAACTGCAATGAGTGAAAGCAAATAAACAGATTTTTGAATACAGTACTTGTATTTTTCTCCTCTTCCCAGGACAACAGTTACCCACCACCCTTAACATCTCCTACTCCTTTTAAAAAAAGACAATCAGGAAAAATCATGTGTGAGAGCTTTCTTCTCACACACATGAAGAATCTACAAAATTTCACCATAAAGATGAAATTCACTCAAAGAGCAACAATTAAGAAAAAAAGGTTGTGTCATAATAATACACAACAATAATAAAAAGCCCAACATCTCCCCAGACTATTGACTGTAAAGGACAAAGCTCTCTGTGACAAATACCTCTGGACTTACAATTCAAATAATTGGTTTTCAATATAAATGTCACTAACACTGCATAGAAAGTACCACAGGTTGAGAAAATACACAGGGAATGATGAAGTGAACTGTTGCTATAGTGATTCTGATAAGATTCTCTCAAGTGCCTTTCCTTGTCCCCATGCAGCCATAATAAAGTCTAATTTAAAACCAACTCTTCCACTAATTATATCTTTTTCCGGTATCCTGGCATACAAAACCAGACAAATTAAGAACCATACAAGATACTACATTTCTTGCTTCAGGGAATTTTTTTTATTCTCAGTAATTTCAAAGTGCATCAGGATAAAACTTCCTGTTTCAAAGCCCAGCAAAGGGTCAGTTCTGCTGGATTCTTTTACTTGGATCTCTGAAAACTGATTAACACAAGGCTGTAAAAAAAGGAACATAGGAGTAAAGCACTGACTTGACTGTTACCATTTCACGAACTCAGCTATGCCTGTCATTACTTCAACAAATTAAACCTCTCTGAAAGCTAGTACACAAGTTATCAACTAATTTCTAAAAATTAAAATGATTGTTAAAGCCTGCTTGCAATTTCTAGTTACTGTTACCAGCTTTGTACCCCGTTCACTTTGCCAAGTGACTGCCCACTCACTAAAGGCTGCCAGAAAGTCAGTTGCCAGCAGCAAGGTAGCTCCCACTAGCTGTGTTTCACAACTAAGTTTAAAATCTTTTGTGTACCAAACAGTACTTATGCAATGGACTTTCTTCAACCACAGATAACTTTATGTCATTTGAGGGACTAAATTGCTTTAAAGCTCATTAAGCGTCATTTTTTAAAAATAAATTACTACATGTTTTAGAAAACCTCCTTCTCTTAGCTACCAACTACTGCAGGGATGTCACAGTCAAGCTTGCTTTCCAGTAACTATTAACCAAGCTGGACAAAGATGTAGCACCAAGGGCTTTCCATGCAGACAAAACAGTGACTCTAAGTTCGTGATAGTTCAGTGTCAGAGAGAAGTCCACCACACATTAAGGTGTTTCTGCCTTTTAGTACTAAGCCTAAACTATGACAGAATACCCCTTTCATGCCATATTAAAAAGGCATACTTCATGCATATGCATAAAAACTGCTGTCGAGAAATGCAAATAATGACTTCTTGATTTTATGGCAGGAAAAAAATCTCAGCCTTTAACTAGACATTGCCATTATTGTAGTTGCAAACAGCAACTTTTTAAACATGCCTAATATTCAGTGTAAATTTAAGGTGGAGCAAAATTAATGTAACTTTGTTAGAGACCTAATTCACTCAGAGCTGCAGTCTCTATTGTAACTATGTTGCATTTTCCATTTATTTGACTCAAATTCTTTATGGTTCACAAAACAGCTCCCAGAAATACATCACACATTAGCTTCAAACTACTGTAACATTACACCGACTGACATAACCCTTGACACTTTTCAGTTTGATCACAGTTGAACTTGCACAGACTATAAATGATGTATTTCTGTCTTGAGTATGTCAAAGGCTAAAATACAGAAGTGTACAAGCCAAACTGTTTATTCTGCAGAATTACTCAGTTTCACACCACATGCAATCAGTGCAAAAAAGAGGTGCTGGCAAGACAGTGCTTCAGGAATACAAATACTGAATGGATCTCAGTAACCAACTTAAGCAGGGGAAGAATCAAACCTTGCATTTGCTGCCAAACACTTCACAAACTGGATTTGTACAGTTCAGGTTTCACCTTTTCAGATTTGCTGCCACAGGCACACAACTCAAGTTAGCCTAATTCTGACCTAATACCTGTGCTCTTTACGTTTTTATTTTTCACTGCTACAGTGTGATGTCCTTGTGTACTGCTCTCCTTCTGCACCCCATGAGTGAAGGGGAGGAAGACATGAAGGCTTCCATATTGAATGTAAACACCTAAAATGAGGACAAAACCCCATATATCTGCAGTTTCAGCCACAGCCATTGTCAAAAAGACAACTGTTTCCAAAAGGTCGATTATTGGTGAATAGGCAGATCTTGACTACCAGACAGTTCATCATTATATTGTTTACTTTTCATGTCATGTCTCAATGAGCAATGCTTACTGGTATTTATTTTTTACTTTCAACCATGCATTTACCAAAAAAAAATACTTTTATCAGTGAGTAACAAGAAATGCTCAAGTCCTTTACAAATTTTTAACTGTTCTCTAACCACAGTACCTAACCACAATACTTCTGAGGCATCTAGGTAGCATATCTCTTAGTATATCTGACTTCTGAGACCAGTGAGACCAAAATGTCCTTTGCCTCACTGCATATGTCAATCTCGAGGAAAAGCAAGTCCATCAAGGATAAACATGGCAAACTGGACTCAAGCATTTTGAGCCCAGCTATATGATTGTTTTATTCTTGTTCTTTTCAGAAGAAGACTGCAGTCAGATCTGTTATTTAAAGAGAGACAGCAGGTACCTCTCTTTAAGTACTGCATGTACTGTAGGACAAATGCTCCCTTGCGTAGGTAGCTGCAAGCTGCACAGTAAAATCAGGTCATGGTACCCAGAACAGGCAGAGGATTTCGTAATGAAAAAAGGGATTTTGTTGTTTCTCCCATTCTGAGACAGGAATACATCTAAGATTGATAGTTTTAAATATAGTGGTCACAGCACCAAGCCTGCCAGAGTCCAAGCAAGCATCTGGACAATGCTCTCAGGCACATGGTGTGATTCTTGGGGTGTCCTGTGCAGAGCCAGGACTCAATGAGCCTGACTGGTCCCTTCAAACTCAGCATACTCTGTGATAACTCACTAATGCTTTTGGGTCTGCTAATGACTGGCCCACAGTGCAAGGCCAGGATGACTTGCTGCTTTGCCCTTTTATAGTGCCCTACTCAGACCTTGTATTCAGGCTCTGCACAGACATTTACAACACCAGTTCCCCAAGACATGGTACAGGGCCCTTATACATGTCATGTTACCCACTGCACAGGAGAACAGAGGAGACAGAAGAGCAGGAGAAACACTACAACTATGTGCATTTATGTCCTGCATGCCTTTCAGTCTGGCTTTACTTCTCCAATGCATCACGACCTCCAAAAGTATCTTACATAAGAAGAACCGGCTGCTTTATGACTTAATCTGGGCAAGGAAAACCACAAAAAGAAGTCGTCACTGCAGGACAGCAACTTCAATGAAAGTAAAAAAAAAAAAAAATCCTTTTGCTGGTCAAGTGGCCTGTGCCACTCCTGCTGCATACGCTCTGCTGTCATGCTCCCACAGGAGCTGCTACACCTCATCCACCCCCAGTCTGGTTTGTCAACTTGGGCACAGGCAGTGTAGACAAGGGGGAGGGAGATGCTGCCCATTTTGCACCCAGCTGTCTGCTGCCAGAGGCCATCCATTTAACTTATAGCTCTGTTTAGTCCAGCTCTGCTCACTCCATAGTGGAATTTTGAAGAAAGCAGTATTCTTCCCTCTTTTTAAATGAAAACAGTCGTTACAGAAGAGAGCAGAATAAATATCAATGTAAAGAGGATCACCATAAAGTTGACTTTGGAGATTAAAGGTAGCTTTATATCCCCACCAATTCTTGAAAAACAGATTATTACTCATAAAAGTGAAAATCTGCTTGCAAATCCAGATGCCAAAATCTGTGTGCTTTCAGCCTGACAAGTTCTAGACTGAAGAGAGTGGGATGGGGGGGGGAAGTAACCAAAATCCCTGCTCACTTCTCAGCATGAGAAACGAATTATTATTGGGTGTACATTTACAGCTAAGCAAACAGGCATTTCTATCAGCTGCTGTCTTGCTTTGCAATTTTAACAGTAATTCCAAGAAACCATTCTCTGCTGCTCCTTAAACGCTTCCTAAACAAGATCCTGGGTCTAAATCCTCACCTGGTCCAAAGACAAAACACACAGCTCCTCCAAGCTACCAGGGACCTGCCTCAATCAGCTGAAGACCTGGCACACTACACATGCACATGATCATTCATTAGATGAAAGCTGAAAGGCAAGGACACGCCCAGAACCTTTCAAGGAAGTGCAGTCCAGCATCCCACAGAGATGCATCAGTGGTGAAGATGGAAAACAACAGCTGAAAGCAGCCATAGTGTTATTTCTGAAATAACCAACTCCACATTTAATTGAGTCCCTCAGGCTTTCAAACTGATGTAGCAAAGGGGAGACAGAGGCAGCTGAAAAGCCTGGGGATATTCTTCTTCAAGGACGGGAGCACATCAGGATTTTAGGAAACAGGTAAGGGGATAAACTCAGCTGACAAGAGAGGCTTGGACTTCTATCCAAGCTTTTTCCAAACCCATATTGTTCTTCCACCCCACAATGCCCTCCACAAAAAAACACAAAAGAAAGGTAAGGAAGGGACTATTCTGGGAGTAGTCAACCTAAATAGCAACCAAGTATTTACCAAGTAAATCTCAGAAACAGAAAGAGGTAACAGGAACTGTGGCAGAAGGAACAGTTGCAGGTAGCTCAGCAGAGTGCTTCTTGATACAGAGAAACACAGAAAATACAATTGGACTCATTCCAGCAGACAATATAGATACGTTTTCTTGAGCATGCAGCTTTAAAAATAGCTCACTATTAAAGCAACATTTAAACAACAAAAAAAGCCCCAACCAACCAAGCAAGCAGCCAACCAAGCAACCAACACAGCTATCAACCAACAAAAAAGGAAGCACCGTGAATGACTGTTTTGGGGTTTTTGTTTGTTTTGGTTTTGTTTGTTTGTTTGTTTTTGTTTGGGTTGTTTGTTTTGGTTTGGGGTTTTTTTCCTTTGTTTTTTTGGGGTTGGTTTGTCTGTTTTAATTTTGCTACTGAGCATCTTATATTCAGAAACTTGCACCTTAACTTCCTTTTTCTGCTAAACAATAAGAGTAATAACCATGACCTTTGCTAATCTACTAATTCAATATTCCTCTCTTCAATTACAGGAAAGCATTGTTTTGTGGGTCTGTCTGCAATCAAGCTTCTGCCCTTAGGGAGAACACTTTTTCACAGGCACAAATGCATATGCAGAAATAAGCTGACACACAAACTGAATAAATGTACCTACTTATTTTCATAATAATGTTCTGCACTCTAATATTTTCAGATATTTCTGAAGATGGGATTATTTAGAAAAAAATGGAACCACTGAAATAGAGTAACATATAGCCCTTTCAAACGTGATTATTACTGGGGCCAAAAAGAAATCTACAGTCTGTTGGAAATAATCATGTAATTTTCTACATGTCTTGATAACTGAATGCTGATGTAACATTTTCAGTCCTACAAAAGCATAAACATCAATTTTTTAAAAAAATAAAAAGGCAGCTACTTGAAAATTAACATGCCCAGTCATTTATAAGCTAAAGAAAGATGCATGCTAATGTAAACCTACCTCCTCTCCATCATAGTAATTTTCATTTGGTTACAAAATCATTTTGTCTAAAATGGAGTATAACAGAACAAAGTAGGATCAGCCCTATAACTGTGGTGCATTACTCCATCTCTTAGCACGGTCACCTTACACGTACTTTCCATTTCCAAAGGCTTTCACCTTCTGGAACTTGTATCACACCTGCTGCCTGTTACTACATCTTGTACAGCAATGTGCCTCAAAACCACAGACAGTCTGAGCACAGCAGATTGTACTGCATCCACTCTACTGCATCATATTACTAAGCTGAACATCTTCAACTGTTAAAAATAAAGCGTAGAACACTTTTCTTGAATATGAAGTTAAATGGTGTAGTTCTTTTTTTATGTGCTTAATCAGACCCAGTCATCTTGAAAGCCTGTGAAATAAACCAAGATTTTATGTAACAACGATTTAAAACTAAGATCATATGGACTTTTCATTACACATAGTAAAATGAAGGTATGTCCTCACTGAAAGACTGCATAGCCTTGTATTTCCTATGTTGGCTGAGGCCTGACAGGAAGAAATATCTCAATCCTTTGTCCTTCTCTCCATCAGTCTACCCTACAACCATACTGGCAGTTTTCTTAACAAGTGTTGTGCAGGATAGGAATTCTCAGGCAGTGGAATGTTAGAGATGCTTTGGTCCCAGGCCTGCTTCCATGCAACCTGCAAAAGCATATACTGTTATCATGGTAGAAAACCAAAAAATGTCATGAAACGGCTTGTACAGGTCTTACTAGCACTCACATTAGTCTCCTGAAAAAAATCTTTGTAAAGAAAAACAATATATAGAAAACCAGACAGACATCCCTTTCCATGTTAAATTACCATGTGATATGCCCTGGCGTGTTTCAAAACATTTCACATTTTCAGTGGATGTCCAGTCCCACTTCCTTATAACCCTTCCTTTAGTTACAAGTCAGAGAAAACAATTATAAGAAAAAATACAAAGTAAATCCGGGTAAGTGGGTAAATTTTACAGGATGTACATTTAACCCAAGATTTATTTTAAACACAACAGCTGTGGCAAGCTATGCACCTCCTATTTTCCAGATTGAGGACATTTGAAAGCTGACACTTTTTACTGCATATCTTCACTCTCCAGCTCCTAACTTTTTTTTTTTATTTTTTCCATAATAAAATTAACACAATACAGGCTCTAAATACTCATCCTGTTCTTAAAAATCGATTTTCAATATAATTATTGTTCTCATCAGAAGCTCATCCACAGCTGCTTGCAGAGTCCGTTTAAGCCAGGAACATCCTGATTGACCCCCTGGAAAACCTTCACCACCTTTAATGGCAACAAAACAACACCTCACCTTAACTCAACAAACTACCTTTGTTCTTTCTTTTACCACTGATTACAGTAAAAGAATCTTGATCACTGACTTTACTAGGACATTTTCTGCCTGGTCTGGAAGCCTTCTGACTTTGTACTTGGCCCTCTGCTTATGACATTTAAATTGTTCGGCAGTTTGAGTATGCTGGTTGCAGTAGCACAAAAACTTGAATTTCCAAAAGTACAGGATAAATGCTCTCCTGTTTTTAGCCTATTTTATTATTTCATATGTGCTGTGTAAGAATAGATGAAGTTAAAATGGCCTAATATTTTCATTTGAAAGGCTACCCCACAACCCAATGCCACTCAGCACTACAATTCTGTAAATTAAAGCCAACCAGAAAATCAACAGAGCTCCTCTTTGAAAAAAATAAAGCAGCTCACAGCCCTCCAAATAAAAATCTGCATTAAATGTACAAGTAGCAGAACACAAACTACAGAAGGTTACTAGTTAAGCAACTGAAAACAGATTTTTTAATAACTATTGCCCCTTCTACAGCTGCAGACATAATATACTCCTTATTTTTCTACGTTATGTTTAGTTGAGCTCAAAAATGGACTCAAAATGTGACTCAAAACAGCAGGGATGCATGCTGACCACATCTAAATTAAAACAGGAATAAAACCTAGCACCTACAAATACAAAAATCCTAACATACTGAGAATCTTATTTCACCAAATAAAAGCAAGATTTCCTAAATTGCTATGTTCTAAACAGAAAACATATTCTAAATGCTTTTCATGTTGCACTTAATATAATTAAGTTTACGTATTCATTAAAATATGAACATTTGCAGGAAGGTAATATTTTCAGTTAAGGTTCTTTGTCAAAGGCAGCTGTCCACATCAGGAAAAACAGCATTCTGGTAAGCATTTACCCCTTTTTTTTAGAAGAAAATCAAATATATAAAACAAAGCTGTGAAGCAAAACCTGATGGGAAGTATCTGCACAAGACTGTTTCTTTGCTCAGTAAGAAAATGGATCCAAACTGAGTACAATCTTTTCAAAGAAATGAAATAGTTTGAAAAACTCGTTTTCAGCTGCCAGAAAACAGCAACAAGGCCTTCTTTAAAAAGATAATCTAAATTAGAAACATGAAATATTATTATAATATTTTATTTGAATTAAGGTTTCTTGCTTGTTGATTTAAACTAAGACCAAGTCAACAATTCAAATAATTCTAATTCTAATCAACTTACATGCAGTAAGACACCTCTGGTCTACAGTTTGTCAAGATCATTCCATAACAAGTTGACAGTAACAAGTAGTTCCTAGTAATTTTTTCTACTGTATTTATTTTGATCCAAAAAAGGAAATACATAGCTGCACCACACAGAAGAATGATTTAGGTTGATGGATACAATAACCACTAAGTTAACAGTTCTAAGGAAGGGACCATGGTAGCTCTGGTAATGGTTGTAAGCCTAATAAAAATTCATGGGTTTATGCTGGTAGCTGCCACTCTCAACATAACTGAAAGAGAAGACTGCTGTACTATTTAGGAAAGCTAAAGGACAAGAAACTCAATAAAAACACTAACTTCATATGCTTTTTTTTTCTGTTTACATGGAATTGGAGACTGGCTTTGACTGCTGTTGCTGCTCAAGGGCTGTAGCAGAACCAGGAATTCCTTGCAGGGGAAGCCAGATGGAGTTAATTCTCCAGTACATCTCTACAATTATTAGTCATATTAGTCATTAACTAAAGCTAGCGAAGGAACAGATCTTTGCTTGTCTTGTTTTAAATTCTGAAGCTTATAAAAGGTTTTAGTCTGTCCTGGCCATTTGTATTCATACAAACTGCTCACTCTTTACATTTATGGCTGCATTTAACCTCTGTCTGGACTTATAGTATTTCTAAAACACAATGCAAGATCTGCCTCCAGACAGGCTTTTTGTTGATGCATGGATTTACTAAACAACTTCTGGAATGCCACTGGATATAGCACAATTGACCTTTAAGGATGAGTATGGGTCAAACTCTGAGACAAAACTGCCCTTTCTCTTTCAATACGTGAGTGCAGCAGTTGAGATCTGGTCACATTTGACTTTAAACTACTTCCAGCAGAAACTACTAGACAGAAAGCTTTTGAGCTGTTGGCAAGAAAGATACTGGGTGAAAGATACGGAAATTCTGCTAATACTCTTTTCTTCCAAGAATTGTAATGAAAGCCTGTCCTCAAATACTAAATGAAAAATGCATCCACATGGTGTGTGGACCAACTAATTTCTGTCAATTTCTGAATCTGACAGGCTTTGTCTTTCTGTTGACTCCAGAAA
Source organism: Illadopsis cleaveri (assembly GCA_013399915.1). Taxonomy (NCBI): domain Eukaryota; kingdom Metazoa; phylum Chordata; class Aves; order Passeriformes; family Timaliidae; genus Illadopsis; species Illadopsis cleaveri. The sequence continues at coordinate 47,548 of VXBB01006416.1, forward strand.
TATTGTAGATGAGGAGGAGGACAGATTACCCTCACCACTGATACTGCATTCTGTTTGCAGAAGAATCCTTCTTTTCCTCTTGTTTTGAATATATAGCTTTTAAAATCCAAATGCTGATCTTTCTAGCCCTAGAAACACATACAAAAAAACTAGTGCTCATGAAAAGCCTTCCAACCTTTTGTGCTTTTATATGCAGTGCCTAGAAAATTTTTGACCAGTTTCTTTCAAGTTTAAAGAAAACTATATATACAAAAGGATAGATGAACTTTGAAAAGCAGACAACTGAAAAGGCATGTACTACAGGAAAAGACCCTTCTGAATGCTCTTCAATGTTTTATCTTTATTGATGGTTCTCCTGCACTTCACAGCATGTTACACTGAGTGCACCAAAATTTGATGTGGTTACAGAATAAGGCTTGCAGAAATTTGGCTCTGGGTTCTGAAACACATTTACTAATGGATTTTTCCAAAGATTCAGACAGTTCAGACTGTGACAAACCACAGACAGATGAACGCAGCAGAGTAACTGTGAAAGATGAGAGGGAGAGTAAGAACGTGTGCCCCTCTGTGCAGAAATGGGTGACTGAGGGAGCCAGAAGCACAGTGGAGTCCCTGCAGCCAGAACACCTACATCTGACAGCACTGCCGTGGAAAGTGAGCAGTATTTCTTCACATAAAGCAGCATCACACACTGGCAACCGTAGTGGAACAGCACTAAACACTGGTATTTCTGTCATTCACATGAATGTAAGTAAATATTATTTTAATGAGGTACATCTCTCTGGTGTTTCCCTTTCTTGTGCCTCCCTACCTTCTGAAGAGCTGTCCAAATTTTTTGCACATGAACATATTTTGGAGCACTCAGCCTAGGCAGGTGTCCAAACTGGTAAAACATACCATTCTGCCAACAAAGTGTATTCTTCTCTTCAGATGCTTCCACCACTTCTCAATATCATTCCAAAATATAACTGCTGCATAACTTGAATAGCAAGCAGCTATTTCCAACTCATTTATTTTTATAACTTTTTTTTTAACCCATATACTTCTCTGGAGGCATTGAAAACCAAAATTTCATCAGTTAATGAAGTCTATTTCACCAACAGCCTTAAGGGAATGAAAACATCTCACAGGAAGAATTAAATATGTTATAGGACTGTGTCCACATCTCTTCTATTTGTGCTGGAACAGGTTAATGGTATTCATTATGTTCACTATGATTTTATATACAGAAACAAAGTACCATACTATTGAGAATGAATGCCATGCAAATACCATTCAGAAATACACTTTTTTTGGTCCATTGTGAAAATTTATTATAAACAATACTTTAGAGGAACAACATTTTCAGATGCTAAGTTGCTTGACTGGCATGAAAGTAGCAGTGCAACTTCTGCACCCACAGAACAGACATGCAAATATAGAGAGCGCAGATGTAACTTATTTTGCAAGTAATGTTGCCCTAAGCAGTGACACACAGGTATTATTACGAAAAAGCAAAATTTCGTAAGTGCAGAGATCACAGACCCAAAATGACTTAAAGGCTGAAATCAGGCCTCAAAACTCTAACTTACCACCATCCAACCTAAACAATACTATGACTCTATGAAAGATAGTACATCTAAGAATAACTTCTAATCATTGGCTATTGTCCCATTTTGTGATTATAATCAAGTACAGACCCCAGGTAATAAATCCTGAAGTCTGAAGAAACAGTTCTGTTACCAAAAAAAACTACCAATCACAGAAAGGTAATAAAAAGATCTAGGCAGACTGTGCAAGGATTTGCAGAGCACATGCACACACAAACACATTCTCCAGACACTGTGTATACTTTTTTCTACATGGTGGGTCATGGGTTTAATGCAATTAAAAATTCTCTTGAGAAATCTCAACATAAAAAAAACTTCAGCGATTCTTTTCACACACATTGAAAAATCTTTGTTGGCGTAAAACCTACATAGAAAAACAGCAGTTACCACATCACAAAACCTCTCTTCATTATGCTAATGTTTCAATCATATGAAAAACACCCTGATGTGTGAAATAGTGACATCTCAGTGAGACAGGACAAAGTACAGCGAACTGCAGATCTTTGATCTGGCTGAAAATGCTCTGCATTCTGATGAGAATTTTTGTTGGGATCCTAGGAGATGAAAGGATTTTTTAAAAAGTCTGACAGTTAACAGAGGGGGGGAGGTATTCAGAAGAGAACAAAAAGAGGAGCACTGAAAGCAGATGACATCATGCCTCAGACTGGCCTTTACCATCTTACTGACATGTTCCACAATGTAGCATAGCAGTTTCCACACAGCTATTCTTGAGAGCTCAAGATCCTCCGTGGAGACAGTATGGCTGGAGATCCACTGCTTTAAAAGGATAGGTCTAAATATAACACATATATTTTATTTTGGGATCCTGAATGCATTATGGTAACACTCCAGAATACTACTTTTTGAAACTATGTTCTGCCTCACATTATAGATGGAGAGTTTCCAGTCTACAAAGTTAACAATTACAAGATCTGTCACTCCCATCTCCAGGAAAACCCCACACTGCAAGCATGGAAATGCCATTACTTCCCTCTGATTCTTCCCACAGGAAGTTTGCCCTCTGTACCAGGAACATCTTCCAGCCTTGTAGGGGCCTTGGAACAGATTACCCTTTCCCTCAGGTTGCCAGAGGCTCCAAACACCAGGGAGAGGTATCAAATTCCCCTCCTTATACTGTACAAGCAGCTAAGGGGAAAACCACAGGACTCTGGGAGCATTCTGATTCATTAGGTTCAGGTAAATGCACATACAGTCAATCTTCCAGGCCAATTTGTTTGCAACGGACTTGTACACCTCAGAAGACATAAAATATAAAAAATGGACATAAACCAGTTTTTCCCTGATACTACCTTTCTCCTGTTCAGAAGTTTCATCTCCTTAAATAGAAGAAAAATCATACTTGGCACTTTCACATTAAGACAGAAAAAGAGATTTCTTGTCCAAGCTTCTCTGCTGCTTAACTTTCCTTCTCTATCGCCTTCATTTATGTTTCATGGTATGGCCATTTACACGGGACATTTTTCTGTGTCAAACATCCTCACAGCTGCAAAGATGTTTTATAACATCTTTATTAAAATGTCTTTCATTTCATGTCTCCAGCCTAAGTCTAAAATGTAAAGACCAACTAAAGGGTCTTGCAAATAACCATATCTCCTATATCCTGAAGCTAGAACACTTATTTTCACTTGACAGAGAAAATGCTGTTATAATTAGGATTTTTACATGAATTATAGACCTCTCTACACTGTTTCATTACCGGCATACATGTCCATTTTGGGAATAGTTTCATGGATCAATGCTGGAATGAAGTCTCCTTGAAAATTGATGCTAATATCACCAAAAGACAGCATTTTGCAATACCAAAACAAAGCAGTATCACAGGGACACAGAGAAGAAAAATTCCAGCCAGAGCATGTCTGAGAAGCCATGTGACACATCAATACTTTTCTATTCTCTCAATATGGATGACTAAAATCTATATCAATGACAAATGATTTTATTTCATATGCACAGAGCTATACTCTCACCAACCATAGTGGAATTTTATCTTAGGAAAATAGTAAATAACCATGATTTGTTTTGAACTGTTCTCTCTCTTACTAGAGTATGTTCTCAAGGATAGAAATCTTTTTACCTGAGGTACTAACCAGGTACATATTAGGACTACGAAGGATATTTATATGTTAGAGATTCCCATAATATTCTCTCCCTCTTACTACGGACCATTTTTGCTTCTTTTTGTCACTCTTTCCAAACTTCTTTTCTCAAGAAGAAAGAACATGTAAGATACATTACAATCACATCACTACTTGGATTTTGAGACTTAGCAATTAAAACTACCCCACTTTCCTTTGCATGCCAGGGAAGTCAAAGGTCTGTTGGATTTGCTGACCCTGGAGGGCCTGATTCCATCAGACAGGACTTAAGGACATGTGGCATAACACATACAAGAGTGTTACTAAAAGGTACTAGAAGGGTTGTATTTAACTGCCTTTAACTTCTTCTGTTTTCATCTCTGCTGTTGCGGGATGGAAAAGTGATTTCTGACCACAGATTCTGATAAGACTAGTGAAATCTTGATCAAAAGGAATGAAAACTCCACTAACCTCCCCTCTGTGAGAGATTCTTCCTCCTACTTTTATTTTTAAACTACAGGATATTGCTAGTTTTCACCTATTTCTGTTGTTTCCATCTTGAAGTTCCAAGGTTTGGATACAGTCCCAACAGTACCACAGAATCAAGAATCTGAAGCCTAATGCAGTCATTTACTAAAACTGTGCTTAAACCAGCTATCCAGAAAACACCTTAACTAAAAAACCCAATCATTATTGTTTACAAATAACTACCTGATATTATTTGTAAGGATGCTCTCTCATGGACTTTGACAGGATGTTTTACTTTCTCCATCACAAAACTTGGTTCTCAAAATGTATGTGCAACTGTCCTAAAAGAACTGATTTATTCTAGTGATCAGCAATAATTGCTACCCTCTTACAGTCAATATTGAGAGGTATTGACATGAAGCAAGAAGCATTCAACCAGACGCTACCAGAAAAGGTAAAAAGGTACCCTGTACACTTCAATCAACAAAAATAGCTGCCAAAACCCCTAACAACCCATGCATAAAGTGTACTACACAGAAACATACAAGTACTAAGGGGAAAATATATTTCATTCAGCCTTGACTTGATCATTACCACAGGATGCCCATTTTCATTCTTCCGTGTTCTGAGGAAATAAGCTTCCTTGAATCCTACACTTAGACGTCCAAATATCTTGTAGCCAATTTAGATAAATTATGACTCAGATAACAAAAAAAAGTATCAGAAGGAAAAACTGTGAACAAACAAGACTCCTTATAATTTCAGCATCTCTAACATAAACCACAGCTGGGGGTTGCATTAGCTGCTAGCTCAGTATCTCAGATCAACATGCTTGACAGGAGACAATGCCAGAGGTCCAGAGAAGGGCAGCCATAACCATGGAGATGTTGGCAAGAAAGCCCTTGGCTGTGGGTTGTAGGACAAGGAGATGTACACACTTTGCAAGAGAGAAATCAAAGCCAAGAAGCTGGAAAGGGTCAGTCTTCAAAGGACAAGACTTCATGGTATTTACTCATATGACTCAAAGTTCATGTTGGGTGGAAAAGATGCTTACTTGTAAAGGTAGTATTCGGCTTGATCCACTTCATCTCGTGAAGAAATGTTGTCAACAAACTGATTAAAAAATAAGAAATAAAAGCTTAAAAAGGAAGCATTCATATGAAGCATATCAGAAGAAAATGCAATAACAAAATACATTTGCCTGGCACATTTAGCTGTCTGACAGCACTGGAATTCTTCACACCTTTGCTTGCTCCTAATTCTGGTTTGTTCTAGACTGCTAAAACTCAAATCTTATTAAACTGAGACAACTCCCTTCCCTAATTCTGAGAAACTTTATGCATCTTGAAAGCCATCTGAGGATTAAACACCTATAGCTCAGTATAGTGTATTTTTGCTGTTGCTCTAAATTTTTTGCTCTTTAATCATACCCTTTATTTTAAGCATATATTCAGTTCCTTACATTTTTGCTGCAATTTTGAGCAAGTCTTGACGTGCCTCATTGCTTTTTTCAAAAAATATTCTTTTCCCTATAGGTTGCCTATTCATACTATATATTGTGAAGCACAGAGACAGCAAAATTTTGTATTTCACTGTACTTATAAATAATAGTAAGGAAAAAAAAATCACTCTCCCATGCTGTACAGCACAACTGCCCTCTCATTTACAATCATGTCTTCTTACAGAACTCCCAGTGCTATCAATTACTTAAATACAAGCCATGTTTACAACCAGACTTTGCCTTATGGTAACACTGAATCCCATTTTCCTGCACATTTTACTAATATAAGCATAAAGGTACTGGAACACGACAGCATCTTTATAATGTAGTACCTTTAGTTCAGAATAAACAAACATGTCCTCAAGGTCAGCACCTGTCTTTACCCTAAGCTTAACCTAAAAACAGTAATTTCAGCTGACAGGTATTTGGTGTCTCTCCCATTTCTTAATTCTCTTTGCATGTATACATAGAGATCTCATCTTCTGAACGTGGCCATAGCATAGCCATATATAAAGCCGTGTGCTTTACCTACATTTCAGAAAGTAAGAACCTGATGTTAGCTCCAGGTACTGGAAAGTGGGGCTGTTTGACAATCTGAAAATGCCATTTCTCCAGGGAGGTCAGCCCAAAGCAGGAAAGAAAAAAATCTGATTCATAAAAAGGAGAGGAACACCCATTTCCCTCGTGGGCACTGTCTCAGAAGCAATGGTCAAGAACGCTTGATCTGTGTAAATGCTTACTCTTTTAACTGAACAAAGCCTTCTGTGACTCCTCAATTAGCGGTGCAAATTATCCTAATCAGTGATATTACTAATTAGGGATATTACTGAGATAACTCAGCTTCTTTGTATAATTTTGAAGACTGAAATTAGTTTGTTTTGTTTTTTAAACAAACGACATATTTATTCTCCTTCTTCATTAGAAGAAGTATCTCTGCTTCTCTTCCCCCCTTCCAGATTAACCCATCTAGAGGATGGAACTGGTTACTAATTCCAGTAAAAATAATTGCTTTGCTTAACCCATGTCAGCATCTGTTCTACCTCAGTCTGCTGTAATGACAGGAAGCTAAAAAAGCAAAATATGTCCACCTCCACCTCACTCTGAAAGAAGCCTGGAACTGGAGGAAGACAGACAGTGCAGTGTACTAATTCAATGCATTCCTTTAGCAGCCTGGGCTCTTACACAGTGCCTGAGGAGGTTTTAAAGCTCTCACAAAGACAGAAACCATAGGAAGGCAGGAAACATGTATTAGGGAAATACACAACCCAGTAACAGTGAGGCCCAATTTAAAAAAAAAAACCTCTGTTTCGAAGACCCCATAATCTGGGTACTAACTAATGAGTACAAAGTATCAATAAAACAGCTTTATGCAGCAATTTAATAATATAAAAAGACATTTATGATCCCTGAACTCCTAACAGAGGTGGTATCATTTATCGCCTCTCAGCTCTACACAAGCATTCCACAGTCACTTCTACCAGTTTATGATTGGGATTTATTTCCTTACCCGGGCTACTGTCAAAGAGCTGACAGGCAGTTTTCTTTCATAGGTTCTGTCCATTAAGTGGGCCAAGTCAGCTGGAGAAAGCAGAAAAAGCATGTGTTTAATCAACCAGCACAACAGGAAAATCTGCAGAGCCATTATATAACCTAGAACAGAACCTATGTCCATGAAATCAAATTCTGGGTTCTTCACATCCCATTTTAAAACTGTATGAAAACAGTACTTCCAACTATCGTTGAACACTTTAACAGGAAACAATACATGAGAAAGTTCTCAACATGATGATTCCAACTTATTAGAAAAAAAGGGTAAAAAACCCCTACTCTATAAAGTGCTGAATGAAATTAGTATAACCAAGTCATCTAAAACAAAAATTAACAGATGTCCTTAAAATTCCCACTTGCTTTCAAGCCCAGCATATGCTGGACAGTGCTTTAGGCATGGATTTTTATTTCACAGCAAAACAATGAGCCACAGAAACATGTGGTACCATACTGATAAACCTTACAGTCACAAACAGCAATCCAAAGAAATCCTGCTAATCAAATGGGGCACTGTGACAGTAACTAAGCAGCTTTACAGCATTCTGCTTCAGCAGTCGTATAACAATATTAATCTGACCATGCAGGAATTTAAACTTCTGACTGTCGAACAGGTAGCCAGCCATTGTATTTAATTAATTAATTGGAAGTTAAATTAATTTGATTTAGAGTTTTAGCTTTGTACTGTTCCTGGAAAATAAAGATTACTCAGATAGACTGAGCTGCTCAACATATGCTTCATATCATCTGTTTGACTATGAACTTACGACAACAAATCCATAAACTTTAGAGACTTCAATCATACTCTTTCTTGCTATAGTCCTCCATCCTGAGGACCAGAAAGCTAACACATTCCCTCTGCAACATTTGGAACTTGCTTCCTCTTTTGCAACTGACAGTGAGTCACTCTTTTGACACCTCTCAGTAAAGCCCGCTGGCCATCCTTGGCAAGCTGCTGGGTTGGCTCATTTTACAATTAATTTTCCAAAAAGGTCAACTTGCCTCCCCACCAGCCAGTGAAGCGTGAGGTAAGCAGAAATTGCAGCACTACATCAGAACAGACTAACCCCTCCTACTCTTGCAAAGCTGTCAGGGGCAGGAAACAGCATTGCATCAGTAACATGCTCTGTCTCTGAGGGATGCTGTCCACAAAACAAATTATATCACTATTTATTACTTTAAAAACACCTGTACCACAGCGAACACTGGAGGGTACAGTTTTAACAAAATAAATTACATTCACTGCTACTCTGACCTTATACGTAATCTGTCAAATTACAGCACATGGATGAAGTTTTCAGTAAAATGATAGAGCCCTGACTTGGAATAAAACAGTTGACTCCTAGTCTCTACAATGCTGCTGTCTGCCACATAGCAGTATTCCTTGTTCACATAACAACTTTCCTCCTGAGGAGTTCTTCAAAACAGCAAGTGAGCTTTTAGCCTCTGGCTGAGAGAAGGCTAATTTTTCATGACCATGAAAGCAAAGGGAAATTTGTGGCAAAGTTAGTAAGGCCAATGCCAGCTCCTACAAAAGACAGTGCAAGATGCTGAGGTGATGTGGGGTATCAAGGCCATGTTATACAAGATAACCACCAAAAAAACAGATGCAATTTTTTAATGGTAAAGAAATTAATATGGGAATCCTTACAAGAAGTGCCTATAAGTGTCTTTGTCTCTGTATTACCCATCTCTCTAGAAGTCACAAAGGTCATCATGGAGCACATGGGTAAGGCACAGGGAGCATTCCCAGCAGTGCCAGAAGTTAGAGAGTAGAGATGCTGTGGCCAGCTCAGCTTATCCAGATCAAAGCACCAGGTAGGTGCTTGCCTAAATAAAGTCATCTGTCATCCACTATTCCTTATCCCCATTTTGAGACAGCTGGAAAGAAGTTTTTGCTTCAAAACCTGGTATCTTTGATGATACGGCAACGTGGATCTGGGACTCAGAGCACATTTATCTGTTCCAGAACTGGTTTTGTTATGCATCATCCTCCCGAAAGTAGAAGGTGATCCCTACAACCATCCTGGGCCACACTCAAGCCCTGAGCTTGGCATTTCTTTTGTCTAGGTGCTCATGAAGATGAAGAGCCCACTCTAGAAAACTGACTACTTAAGTAGAATATAAACCAAATGAAGACAATGCCATGAATACAAGATCACAAGACTGTTAGTCATTATACAACAGCATCCTCTGAGAGATTTCACACATAGAATTTTAATGACTGACCTTTATTGCTCTCTACAAAGCTGAAACTCTCCATTAGACCTACAGTATAGAAAGTACTTTCTATGAACTCCATATAACATTAAACATTTATCTATCAGCTCCAGCATAACAAACAACAAAATGAGGGTTGATTAAATCTAAAAGAATAGCAGGAAAATGAAGATAATGACAAAATGAAGAAATTTAGCCTTGTTTTCAGACAAGTTACAGTAGCTATTTTATAGGAATTGCAATGAGTAATCATTTCCTGGCTTGTTTTCTGTGAAGAACACCTAAATCCAGACTTTTTCTCAAATTCATAATTTGAAATATTTTTTGTAAATCAAGTTGGCTCTATAAGTTGCTATTCAATAATCAAGATTAAAATTTCTTCTTAGTTAAAGCATCCTGACAGCAGTACTAGAATGCAAGCATGTGAATGCCCAAGTCTCCTAGCATTCTTGGTGGGAAAACCTGAGTGCTTACATTGGTGTATAAACCAGACCAGTATTTTAAAGGCCAAATCAAAATTCTATGTACATTTTAACAGATACATATTGCAAATGCTATTATCTGACTCACTAAAAACACCACTAGTCTATACAATCTCTCATACATGCAGCTTAAAAATTCATTTCTACAAGACTAACTCCATAAACTTAATCTTTCTAAAGATGTATTACTGCATATTCAAGAATTAACAAAATTAATTAAACCGTAAATATAAGCTTAGGTCATTTAATTTCAGGCCATGACTTCACAGAGGACTCTGTAACATTGGTATATGAGAGATCAGATTCATTTTTATTTTCATTTGTTCACAGAAACTCAATGTCTTGTTGCAAGCAGCAGGGTGGCTCAGGACAATGACACTGAAAACACTGACTCTCACCTTCCAAGTCAGTGGTTATGACTTCCAGTTTGGTGGTCTAGGAAACCATCCTAGTTTCAGTTTGATTCACAGTGTGTACCTATCCACAGAATGCAGCCACATCAACAAGTAGCACATTATCAGTAAGTGGCACATTTGGCCACCACATAAGGTTATTTTTATTCTGGTTACACCCTTGTATTCTTAGAAGTGATTCATTCAAGACAGAGTTCTGATCCAGTGGTGGGAAATGGTGATACAACTGAGATTGTTTACCTGTCCTGGGAGTGATGGGCAGAGCTAACACCTCAATTCACAGACTAACTGGCCCTATAAAGAAACCCTTTCTTTATTTTAAAGACCCAACTAAAATATAAAGGTCGAGGCAGGTATTTTGCCTTACAAATTTATTTGTTCCACATTTATCTCTATTTCCACATAACTGGAAAGAACAACAGCTTTGTGCTGAACAAGGCTTTGAATGGAAATTATTCATGTCTGTAAGGGCAGCACTGCCACCTGGTGTTGCAGATGAGCCAATTTCGGTACTGTGAACCTTTTTAACAAAAACAAGAAACTTCCTATCTCACCTGCATTCTGCCACCCCCCAGGATTCTGGATTCCTTGCTACATCATTTCGAAAATTCAAAATTACTTCTAGACAGGTATCTTCCCACCAACAAGCGATTTGCAAATTCCAAACTAACACATTTTCAGTTCCTGTCTTCTCGGACAAAAGCGTTTCGGTACACAAAATACAGTCTTGCTCTTTCCAATACATTTTTTCAGTAGTGAAGTTTGCAAAACTCATTCATACCTGGATTCTAAACAGAGGTTACAGAGAAGTCAATATGTCTTACATGGACACAGTAAATGAGTTTGTGTCTGAGACAGCACATCATTGCAGCAGAAAAATGGGGACTGCCTTTAAATAAAAAAATACTTCTTTTTCCTTTAAAAGTATCCTCACAACACAGTTCTGCATAACAACAGTTCTGAAACAACGTTTGAAACACACAAATAAAAGAGCATTTCCTCAACACAAGGAGCTCACGCTAGCTGCAATCACCAGTTAGTACAGACAAGACTGTATGTGCAACCACACAATTGACAGCTACAGAGCAGACGTCTGCAGGGCTGTCTCCTCTCTGAAAATGCTAATACAGTTGACACCGTGTTAACTTGTTTTTTCTTTTCTGTGAACACAAAATGAAAATGCAAAGCAGTTCTTTGAAAATCATGGAATAGACATCTGCTTTGGCTCAAGACCATCAGCAGAAGTGCAGCAACAACTGTGCCTGCCAAACAGCCACAGAATGTCTTGCCAGGCCTGGAGAAAGCCAAGCATGGATTGTACCAGCACCAGCACAATGTTTTCTTCTACTGTGGATTTCAATTGGCTGTGACATTTGTCAAAATAAGAATCCATTTTCACCTGGAGGTGACTAGTTCAAATGCATCCCAGAGCACGAATCTGTGGCTCCAGCCCAAAACACACTGCATGAGCAGTCCTATTGACAGCCAAGTGCAACAAGGTATTAACAGTCTCTGCAGGATCTAAGCTACAGACATGAGGATCCACTGGCTATTTCTCATCAGTATATGTTGACAATTCCAACCTAAATATTCACAGGCAAATAAAAGAAACAGATTAGTGCATAAAAAACAGGAGTCTGATAATTTTGTCTGTCCTCCTGCCTGACAGAAGCCCCTGAATTTCACCTGATGATTCTTCTTTCAGCCTCATAATCTGTGTTGCAAGTAACAACCACATTTCGAGGGCCCAGTAATGAAAACAGACTATGAATAAGGAGCATCATAAAACATTTGTGGTACAAAATTAAAAAAAAAAAAAATCTGTCTTCAGCATGGAGAAATGCTTTGCAAGACACATATTTAACAGAGTCACCAAAAAGACAATGAAATGTCATTTCAAATGTAATCTACACAGATAATTTAGCTATAATATTTGCACAGGAGACACAGTTTAACATGTAACTTCTTGAAAATAAAGGTATAGATACAGTTTAACTTAAAACTTCTTGAAAATAAAGGTTAGCTTCATTCCCCTTCTCCTCCTAAAAGAATGTATAATTCAAGAAGAAACCGCAAAACCCTGAGGAAAATTTCCTCTTTAAAACATGTCTTTAAATATGATTGTCCTGTAATACGTATGGAATAGCTTTTTTTCACACTGCAGTACTGTTAACATCAGTGAAGACATCAGTCACAGACAGTCATAAACTTT
>VXBB01006416.1:71010-88292 GCA_013399915.1 Illadopsis cleaveri
CTTGCTCTGTTTCCTCTCCAGAATTTGCATGGTTTCTTCTCGGACAGTACATCATTCCATATTTTGATGACTATGTTGTTTAAAAAGGGCCATTTTGATAGTAAGTACTGTATTTGCTAAGGCAAATTAATTTTGGGGAGGATGCTTCTCGCTGTAAGTGGGATGTGGGGGTGTGTGGATATATATATATATTTGCTGATTGGCTATGGTTTTAGATGGCCAAACATCATGTAAATAGTTGTAGCTGTGAATGAGTTGCACTGTAGTGTGTAATAAAAATGGAAGGGTCTATTTGTTTCATACTTCCCATAGAATTCTTGCCATTCAAGTTCCACAGAACTGTTGTTATCCAAGAGAGCTTTTTCCCCAAACCCTCTTCACTAAAGTGTTACTTTTCTTTGCTTCATAATTTCCCATAGCATTTTTTCTTCTCTATTCAAAATCTGGTTTATGTGAGCTTTGGAATGTTCATTTCCTCAACAATTTTTTTCTCCATTCTGCATTTGTGTCAGAGCAAGGAAGAGTACCTCTCTTCCAAAAGCAGACTATGTTCTTCTCTTGGTTTGTCTTACCTGTGTCCTTACACTGAGTGGCTACTGCAATGTAGAGGTCCAGTGCTTCAAATCAGTTTGGCCCTTTGTGAAGTCAAGGCGAAAACATCTGACCTAACTTAAAAGACTTTCCATGAGAAAACCCTAAAGCTTTTCAGGCAAATCCCTTTATTTGATATTTGTTGAACACTTAATGGCTGGTCTCTTAACATTTGGCAAACTTAAGTCCAGCAGTTGTCCTGAAAGTTGACAATGAGCCACTGTAAAAGAAACCTAGATCAGCCCCTAAATGCAGCACTGTGAGATGGACCATGTGAGTTAATGAGGAGATGTGTGTAGTTTGTCTACAGTGGTGGAAGCTCTCTGACCAGTTAGGAACAATGAGGGTGTCTTTGTAAAGTATGTAGAATTTAGTTTTAGATTTTCATATAAAAATAATAGAAGAATAAGGCCATGTGCTAGTGTAGGCCGAAAACCTCCTTGCTAAGTTGAAAGAGATCCAAATGACCCTGCATTAAACTTCTTGAATTTTTCAAATAACAGATTTCAGTTTACATTCATATTTTAAAATAAACTTACTGAACTCACACCTTATTGAATTCTTTCTTCTTTTCAGTTATGAGAGGTACAGTCTTAAATTTATGAAGTGAGTAACAGTAATATATTTTTGATAGGTGCTTTGGAAGTTCTGGTAGAAATGAAAAAACAAGGGATACCTTTCAACAAAGAAACCTATCTACTTGCGGTTGCAATATGCTATAAATTGGTAAGTATTATGAATGAAAAACTGTTTGAAATGCCTTCTCTATCTCTTTCTTTTTTTTGGATTTTAAATTTTGGATTTCGTTTGGGTTTCCGTATTTTCCCTGTCGTGATTTTGTATCTAGTGCAAGTACTTAAAACATATGTAAGTCCTAAGGTGCTTCGTTGTACTTGGTATCATGCACATACATCTTTTCCCATACAGCCTAATGTCACAAAGCAAATCTCTGAAAAGTTGCATGGACATGAGCATTAAGGAACAAATTTAGTACAGCCTTTGATTGCCCTGGAGTATTCTTTCTCTATGATGTTTGCATCTCTTCAGACAATACTCTTTGCTTCAGCCTCAGCCTTGGTTTTATAATCTCATTTCCTTAAGGCATGTACATGATATGTTCTGTTTGCCAGACATCCCCCATCCATTTCTCCCCTCCCCCTACAAGCAGTCTTGAACCATTGGTGTAATTATACACAAATTTGACAAGGAGTAGAGTTGTAATCTGTTCCCTACATGCCTGATTAAAATGGACGGCTGAATGGAGAAAAGAAACATATATGAATGCTTAGAATGTTTAGATAAAAGCTTAACTGTATGTTTAGCTCAAAGAAAAAGAACATGAGCATGGTAAGGAACTAGAATACATCAGTTCTATGAGTGTTTTCTTAGAACTGTTTCCCTTTCATAACAAAGTGATATCCCAGAACTTTTTTATCTTGATCTTCCTCTCCAGATTTGAGTCAGTTCTGCAGTTTGAAATTTTAATGTGAACCTTTCCCAAGCTCATTTCAAAACTCTTCTTCCATTTCCTCATCTTTTATAAAGACACTAGCTGGGGAAAAAAATTATACCACTAGACTAAACTTCCTCAGGTTTCTCAGTTAACCATACCATGAAACTGAATGCATGTGTGATAACGAGGAGTTAGCCTAAAATGGTATCTCAGCAGTAGTTTATGTGGTTTTTCTGAAATGCTCAGTTCTAATGAATTAAGCTGCCTTTAGGTCTGCTGCAGCTTCTTTCCTAAAATCTTTACAAGTTTTTTTAATGTGGCCTGAAGTTAGAACACAGGGATCCAAGGCATGTGCAACAGGAATAGGTTCCCTACTTCTGGCCCTACATATGTTTTGAATAAAGAACCTGGCTCATTATTACTATTGATAAAAAGAGAGGGGGAGATGATTCTACACTGTCACCTGGTTGGGTTGAATACTCACAATAAATTTGTGGAGCTTTTTTCACTAGGATAAAATACTCTTAATGGGGAGGATAAGCTGTAGTAACCCTTTATGCACTAAAGAGGATTAGGTGAAGCTCTTTTAAAAGCTTAATCTGTTGACTCATCTCTTATGAGCAGGAGGAGAAAACGTGAAGCTCAAACTTGCTTTTTTCTCATGATGCAAGATAGGACATGTCAGAAAAAATCTTGAAGTATCTTCAAGATGCAGTACTCAAATAATAGAAATAACGGTGCTGGTAACATTAAAATCTTTGCTGGATTTTTACCATTCTTGGTTTCTTTTTAATAACCTAGCCAGAGACCAGTACCGAAAAATGTACAAAGCTTAAAGCTCAGATTATTTCCAGTGCATAAACAAAGGAATTAATGTTTAATCTTTGCACAGAGGTATTTTTGAGGTCAACTCTGGAACTCTTCTTCGATGGTTTAAGTCACTGTAAGGCACTGCCATACTCCGAGGCAACAGATGGTCTTTCTTTTAGTGCAGAAAAGAGCTATAGGCCTTTTGATGATAACGAAGTATTTATGTAATAATAATCGATCTTCTAGTGGTCAAAATGTGTCTGAATTTTCAAGGAACATATTTTAAACCATATTTTCCAGGAATGACACTTTGAATACTAGGAACAGAAATCAGCACCAAATCTGAGGACTCTTATCCATATTGGTGGTACCAATTGTTACAAAACCTCCCTGCTGCCAGCTTTTAGGTTTGACAGATACTATTTTGTTTGGAGTTCAGTCAGTTCCATTCGTAATTTCCAGTGTTAGCAGCATTGGTTTGGAGAGTTGATAGTTTGAGAGGTAGCACACAGCTAAACTCATTCCCTTTTACTATCGCCTGTTGAAAATTCCCAGCAATAATGGAAGACTTCTGTGTTGGAAAGAGGCAAATGTCTAAGCTGTGATATTAGAATATATACTTTGGAAACATTTTTCAAGAATTAATCCTTAAGAGAGGCTAAAAATGGCTGAATGTTCAAATTTGCGTGTACACGGATTTCTTTAGTGGAATGTTACTTAATAGTTCAAAGCTTAGAAAATGTTGATTTTCAGTAACTATCTAAAGTAGCTTTTAGAATAAAGTAACAACAAAAATTAATCTTCCTTCCTGATTTAGAAATTATTTNTTACCTTCTGTGACCTCTGTCACTTTGAATAACATATTTTGATGTTGTGTTTCTCAAAAAGTGCTGCTTGCTTGGGTTCAGATACGTGTTGCCCTTGTGACTGTACAGCATGTTGACTTCTGAATACCTTCTGAATATGACTGCAGGTGCTTAATAGTCCTTTCAGGTGACCAGAATAACAAGCACAACTTCCTCTGATATTTCTGTGCAGGGCAGCCCAGAGTCTTCCAAAATCTCTGCAAGACTGCTTGAAGAGGCACAGCTAAAAGGGGACACATTACCACTGCGAGCATACTGCTTTGCAATGGCAACTGCTCTCAAGCAGGTACAGTCTCTTTGTTTTTGGTTGTGCCTGGGTCTCTATAGAGAGAGAGATACTCTCTAGTTTTGTTGTAGACAGATGTGAAAGGAAGCTAACATGGAGAAAGCATAACTATGTAGTAGCTTCAAGTATTGGAACTTTTAGGCTCCTGAAACAGTAGCATTGTAGTCAACACTCACACAAATTGAATATGGACATTTCTAAATCTAAACATATGTCTTGAGTCTAATGCACAAGTATTTTGTGACAGTACCATCTAGAATATTAAAAAAATATAGTCAGGCCAACAGGTTAGGTGTCACCATGGATCTAGTCCTGCAGATACTGCTATTTAGTGGTAATTTCCTTTAAATAGAGTTCAAATGATAAAGTATTTGCACAGTCATCACTTTTAAATGTTTGTCTTGGGAGGCAGAGTCAAAGGTTTTGATGTGTATTTCCCTGCTGCCAGAGAGGTGAACTTTCTCCACAACATGGTTATGCCCAGGGAAGTTTTGCTGTACCTCATAGGCCTGAGTACTGATACGAAGAGGCAGCACAGGGTGGAAAATGGAGCAAGAGAATAACTGTTGGGAAATTCTGAAGTTTGGATTTCCTCTGCCATTAATTTGTGTGTACAGGTTGGGTATGTCCTGAACCTTCTCTGTTCATGTTGAAACAGAGGTCAGAGATGCTGGAAGTGCTATAAATTTGATCTTACTCACAAACTTTAATTAATGGAGTAGAATTGTTAAAAGTTTCTGTGCACTCTGTGGTCTTTTTTGCTTTGTCTCTGTGAATGGAGATCCTGAAAAATAGCATCATTGAAATAAATTTATTCATGTGTACAGTGACATGATAAAATTCTGGTTTTGCAAATGGAATAATACTCCACATTACATTTAATTGTTCCTTAAGCTGCATGAAATTTTGACAGCACTTCTTGCTGTAAGTAAGATGTTTCAATGGTGGTTACATGTGACAGACACACAGAGGGTAATAAGGAGCCAGATGACATGGGAACTCCAGCATGGGGTATTCCCTTTGCAACCTGGGTGCTCTTTGGTGTCTGTGGGTCTTGGTAACGGGGTTCTAGATTCTGCTTTGTGATTTATTGAAAAGTTGTAAAGGACTGTTGCTTTTCCTTTGTTGTGCAAGTTTTTGACATATCTATGACTATCATTTTATTATTTATGGTTCCTTCCCAGAACGATGTAGCACAAGCCAAATTTTATTGTTCCCAGATAATGACAACAGAGAACAAATTATACAATAATCTTAAAGTAAGTATGCTTGCCTTATATTAAAATCTTCCAGAGTATGCTACACTGGCCAATAAACTCCCAAGTGCAAAGTGACAGAAGACCAACCTCTTACTAGCACAGGCATGTGTTGGTAGTGTTGCTGAGCTTGTTTGTGAGCCAACAGACAATTTCTGTCAGTTGGATGACTTTCATTCTGAACTCGATCTCCATTCACTTTTTAAAATTCCTTCCTACCATAGGTGGGTATATAAATCCTACATCTGTGAGCATAGACCCATGAACAATTTCTAGTTATGATTTTTGCTTTCTAGCTCCAAAAGATTTCAAAAAACTCAGCTTTGAGTAAATGTCCACTTCAGGCCTCCTTCAGCCCTACAAACTGTATCCACATGTGTACACACAACAATTTTTTTCTTTAATTGTGGAGTCTACAATCTGAGAGAAAGTCTGTATGTGCCATGTAAGTGACCTCTAAACTATGGTAAAAACCACTTTATTTAAGAGCAGGTAGTGCAGCTCCATCAGAGGCGCTCTACCTCAAGCCTCACCCTTCCTTTCCAGATCCCAGCTGGTAAAAAAACCCAAACATTTAAGGAAATTGATCATTCCATCTCTTTCTTTGCAATGGGTGGATTTTTCTCAGTGCACCATCTGGAAATGTATTTTGCCCTGCTTTGCTTCATGTCTTCCTTTAACACTTCTGTATAAATTTGTGTTCTTACGATATGTACTATTTGTGTGATGTGTTTTTATTTTATTTTCAAGGTCCTTGTCCAGCTCAGATCTGGTTTGCTAAAAGAAGTAATAAATACATTAGAGGCAGCAGTTGAAGTAGATACTCCTCCCTTTGTGAAAAGAACTGAGTTTTCTGAGCAGGTGGTAAGTACACAGTGATGAGAGAATGTTTGTGGTACTGGGCTGAGCCATGGCAATGGTGGTTCACTGTTAGCATGCACCCCACATCCCCAGCCACTGTTCCTGTATAAGGAAAGGGGTTTCAATTCACCTCTAGACATTTTAGGAAGTTTACCTAGAACTTTCCATACCCTTCTGACAGTAACTGGCTCAGTGCCAAGAGAGGGCACCTGTTGGACCTTGTCACTGTTCTTCAAATCCTGTACCTCTCCCTATTGGCAGCAAGCCAAATTGTCCCTCCTAAAACACTAAGTATTTAGGAAGGAGCACAAAAGAACTGAGGGGCTTTTTGGAGTGTTTCTAGCAGGGTGTCAGAGGTTTTCTCGGGCACCTGTGCACAGCTTTTCTTTCGTTTTCTGTAACATTTGTTATTTTTCATTTATTAAACCTCTTACTTTACAAAACACCTCTGAAGAGCAGTCTCCCCAAGATTATTTTAACCCATTCTGCAAGGGCTGGACCCTCAGAGATTGATACATTTACACCTGGCTCATTACACTCTGGCCACCTGCTAAACTGTATCAGCTCGCCTAGAGAACTGCGGGTGTCTGAGTTTGCCCTGCTGTGGTTGTTTGAGTTCTGATCCACTCCATTGCCAAAGCAGCTGTCTGTCTTTCTCTGCTCTGGGACAAAACACTTAGCTGTTCACTTTTATTGTGGATCTTGCTTCTAGAAGCTCATATTTCATCTGAATGTAGATGACACTTTCCCTAGTGGCATTAAATGATTTAATCCCTTGCCTCCTATGCTGTTTTCATTTCGTATGAAATGAGAACAAAGTTTCTGGTAACAGCAATATTGTTAGGTTGGTAATATATGAAAGACTTATGATGCATACAGGGGAGTGTGATATGGGAAGTACTAGCTTTTGCTATTTAACTATATTTTACTGTGAAAACTTTTTTAAAGGCTTGAACAATAAGAAGTCTTCCTTCAGAGCACATATGTGTCTCTTCTCAGTTTGTCAGCATTGCTGCTGCTTTTCCTGAAGCTTATTTAGTATATTCATTTTGGATGTGCCAATAGAACAAGATACTTAAGACTGTGTTAATAATTAAATACTTAGTCTTTCACTGCTGCCTATTGAACAAAACTAATAACTAATATGCAAAATAATAAATATTAGGAGAAGGGGAGTGCCAGCCTTTCAAAACATAGCCCATATATATTAACTACTATACTAAAAATAAATTCTTTAAGCAACATTTCATTTTATAAAGTCATTGCAATAAATGTTGCATGTGTTAGTGTTGTGTTTTGACTTTGGGAAATTTTTAGCTGCCAAAAGAAGACCAAGCATTAATCCTAACTGTCCCCTTCCACAAAAGTTTATTGATAATAATATTTTTAAGGAATTTACTTAACACTTGGGCTCTTGAGTGTGGCAAACAGAACTTCTCAGTCTTCTATTGTCTGAATTTTATGGATTTGTACTGTACTGTGCATTTATGAAAATACATAATAATAATTAGAATTGTGCTGATCTGGAAAGTAGATTCCAGGAAGGAATTATGTTTCCTAGATTTAGATAGAAACTAATTGTGTTTGTCTGTACTAGGACTGAAAATAGGATTGTACAACTTCAAGGAAGTTTTAAATCTAATAAGCTCTCTTCAGTAGACATCCAGTGCCTTTCCACCATTTTGTGGTGATGCATAATGTACTCTTCATAAAATCCTCATTTTATGAGTCATTGCCTTAGCTGCCTATCTTACACTGTGTACTTTTTTTTTTTTACTTGAGTTACTGCTTTTCTTTGGTGTGGTGGTAGAATGAGAACTCCACTTGCTGAACTGTAACAATCTGTCATTTTCTCTTCCTTAGCTGGCTACAGTCAGGGAAAAGATGGAAGAGAACCCTGACCTTTCTGTCAAATTAGGAAATATTTATACGAAACTACAAGCTTCAGGACGGATAACCATGTGCACACTGGAAGACATGCTTTTCCAGATTCCTAGTTCAAAGAAGATCACTGCAAAGCTTTTAAATCAGAAACAATTGGGCTATCAGGCTGCTAATCCACTTTGGTCGAATCTGTTGTTAAAATAGTTCAGTATTTGATGCCAAACTGAAACTGCTCATAGCATCTCTTATAATCCAGGTTCAAATAAAATGTCTTTTCCCTTTTTACACAGTGAGCGGTTTTAAGTTGTTCATATAAAATTTCATTTTAAATGCAGATCATGTAGCTTCTGTGTTTCAATTTTGATCCTAAAAACAAGCTGCAACAGTGAGTATTTTTAGTGTTGTTCAGAAATGGGAGTGATAGAAGGTTTGACTTTTTCCTTAGGCTCTTGTATCAGGATTTTCCTAGGCTAAATATTCTGGAAGTGAATGGATGGAAGTGAGCAAAGTGGTATGAGTATCTGACCTGGCTTCTGTGGTTCATGAGAAGAAAATTTGGTCTTCATCAGATGTAATGTTCTGACTGAAAGGATAGAGGCAGGCAGGAGTCCAGATAAAAGAACATGGAAATGCTTGAACTGTTCATTGAGCGTCTGTTGATCTCAAGGGAATCAGGGGGAAGCAAGAATCTTTTGTTGACATTAATATCTTTTTCTTCTAAAGAAATATATTAGTAATTTTTTCATATCAAGTGAGATTATGGAAATTCCATGGGAATTAGCATGGTAACCAAGTGGTTGCTTTCTCACTTGAAGGAGATTCCTGATCAAAAGTCACTCTCTGAGTAACTTCACAAATTGCTTCCTTCCAATTTTCTGATGCTAAGATTCCTAGGATAAGCCAATCTTGATGTAAATTTGCTACTCAGTTATAAAAAGGTTTTTTAGAGCAATTATGATCACATTTTTAGCTATAATTACACCATCTGCACAGTTCACCCTATGTTTTGATTGAAGAAGAAGTACAAAGAGGCTTCACTTTGTCCAGCTTTAATGACTCTAGATCAAATGTGCTTTGTCTCTAGCAATAAAAAGCTGTTTCCATCTATGAGTCCTGTATACCCAAGAATCTGAACTCACTCACCATCCAGAATAGAAGGAATTGAAAACAGATGTACCTTGGCTAGCATTCATGTGCCTTTGGGTGCCTTTGCATGTGAAATGATGAACGTGTTGACAAGAGAACTGGGAAGCCTTGTGAGCACAAGACTAGGTGGAACTCGCCAAGTTGGGCTGCATTATCTCTCCTCTCCCTTCTGTTTATTTATTTTGTCTCTGCTCCACTCAAGCAAATGTCAGAACTCAGCGTATATCTTCTGTGAATAAGTATCTGCATCTACATCAGTAAAGCCAGTGAGACACCAAAGAAACAAGAACCCATCCATGCTTCATAACAAATGTGGCTACATCCTGTGGCATGTTTCCTCCTGAAGCTCTAACTCTGTAACTTATTTATTTTGTCACATTGTGTCCTGTTGATATTTAAAATGTACAAAAACTGTTAAAAAGTAGATGGAATTTCATGCGAGTGAAGAATAATTTGAAGTGTGTATCACATTTCTGTGAATCGTGTGTACCCTTTTTATGATTGGTGACATATATTAAAGTACAACATACACTAATCTAAGAACACAGTTATTACTTTTTCTCTAATATTGTGTAGCATGGAATTCCACACATAATTTTCCCTTCACTGAAAATTCTTTCAACATTTCCAATACTTTGTGGACCCTTGAGAAATTCCCAACATTTTCTCCACGAATAAATTTGATATGAGATTTGTAAAGGCTGTTTGCAGTGTGGCAAGGATTAGTGGCAAAAAAATTAAAGGGATGAATTAATATTCAGTTTACTCTGTTTGTGTGGACAGGAAAACCATCTGGTGTTGTCCAGTACAATCAGGATAACTGTTAAAAGTGTATAAATGCCACATTTTTAAAGGCCATCAAAGACAGTTTGACCTGTTTAGCCTTACATAGCAAATACATAAGGTCGGTTCTGTTAATTTCCTATCTTGGCACCTTAAAACTTGTAGTAATTGCAAGTTGTTGTATCCTAGGACTGTGCATGTGTGCTTGTTTATTCTGATCGGAATTGTTTATGTTCCGGTCTAAGGCTACCTGCAACTGAAGTAATCATAACTTCTATTAAAATTGTCATTATAGTTGATGTTTTCCATTCTTTTTTCTCTTGACCACTTATTTTCTTGAGGTTTATTTACTCAAAGAGTACTAAGTTGATTTTTTCTTAAAGAATTAACATCTTTGTCTTGAGAAGAAAAGGAGATGCACTTAACTAACAGTACTTCAGTAGAAGAAAGCAGGGACTTAAGATTAAAGGATAGTTTCAAAGAAACACACACAAAATTCAGACAATTAAAATTAGAATATTGACTGTTGCTCTAGAAGTGTTGTAGAAGAGTGCTAGCATTTTCCCTTAGGAAAAAAGGCTGGGAGAAATAAGCAAGTTCTAATATTTATGCAGCAGATTTCCAACTAAGTCTAATTTGTGTCGTATACAAGTCCCAGAGGCTGTTACTTGGGTAATCTTGGATTTGGGTGATTATTTATGGATTCATCTTTTGGTGCATCAAGATTCTAAGCCCATTGGCTTTTGTGTTGAAGAGTCTTCAGTCTGATGCTTAGTTGAATGTACTTAGGTGGTGTTTACTCCTGGTATCCCAGCACACAAGATCAGGAACCCAAACTTGTCTAAAGATAAGCAAATACTTAGGGGTTTTGCTGGGTTAGAGTGGCTGGAATGTCAAGGGCTGAGATGCTAGACAGCTCTCCTGGAGACAGCCTCAGAGAATAGGAGTCACTGCACTGTTACTGCAATTGATACTCAGTTTTCATCAATGATGAACCTTCAACTCAGAGAAAAGTCGGCATTCTTAAAATCAATTAACTTTTTTTTTTTTTTTTACAATCTGAAAAATAACCCAAGCCATTTACATTTCAAACTGAATTGCTGCATTTTTTTTCTTCTACGTTTCACAACAAGATACTCTGTAGGAAGTGCTGCTTAAAATTTTATGTGTTGCAAGCAGCTGTGGTGAGGATCTGTGAACTGTTTGGGTTATTCTTGTGTGGAAAAGGATTGCTCTTTACCATACTCAAGTGTTCTTCCTCCAGTAAAATGAAACCTGAGTTTTGTGCATGTCCTTGCTCTGCAGCAGCCTTTTGGAGCAGTGATCTAGGAGACAGCAGGTGGCGTTTCTTGACCATACTCTCCTGCCAACATTATTTCCAGGGATGGCCTGCAGTGTCACTTATGCAAGGGTGGGGCAGAATGAATGGTTTGCTGTGTGCTTAGTGTGTGCCATCTTAAAATAGAAAATCCAGGCAACAGAAAGCTGCCTCGAATTGTTAGTAATGGTTGGTGATAACTGCAAACCTAGAGATTTACAGCACTTACTTTGAAACTTACTGCATTTATTGAAATAACTTGTGTCAATGATCACAGCACAGTGTTTACAGTATTCTCTGGAAATCCTAACCAGTGGTGTAGATGACAGGCTGTTGATGATGCTTCTTGTACACCAATGACAATTATAAGGTCTTACATTGCTACACCTTTAACAGAAAGTAGGACCCCTTTTCTGACTTGAATTTTAAAAACACTCATTTTTACATTCAGAAAGGATCTGGATTGTGTGCAGTCTTCAAAAGACTGATATTCCTCTGCTGTAGATGTTTCTGCTTTCTCCATGACTTAATACTTTCTTGTTTTTCATATTTCTTTCCACAAACATCTTGAGTCTTGGTGAGGAAGGTTCACCTTTTTTTGTGCTTCTCTCAAGTTAATTTTCTTCTTCAACACAATAAAAAGGAAAGTGAAAGGCTTAGTCATTGCAGGAGAGCTCAGGAATGCTTTCAGGCCTCAAGAAGAGCATTTACATATTTAATGACCCTTCTAAGCAAGTTTAAATAACATGAAACAAAGATTTGTTAGAAGTTGGCAGCAGTATAGAAAGAAAGCAGACCTACCGTGCATTTGTCTAAGGATACACAACTTTGTTTTTCTTTTGGGCTTTCTTTCAAGGTTGCTTCAGGTTTGCATCCTTCTAAAAATTTTTGATTTTGAAATAAGAGACTTTTTGTTTGTTATAAAACTACATCTGTTTGGGGTCCTTGCATGCCCTTCTACCGTCACATTTTCCTTAGAATAAGTTTTTAAGAGAAGATGTCATTCACCACCTTCATCTTCTGTTTCTTTTAACCTGCTGCATATGAACAGCATTTTGAACTCAGCAAATGTCTGGTTGCCTCCTCACAGGCTACTTTTTAAGTAATTTCATTTTCATCAGAATGATAAATTTAAGCAGCAAGATGAACGAGAGAGACTTAAAACTGCTACTGGTACTGCCATGCCATGTTTTGTAATGTGAAATACAGTGCTGTTTTCTTACCAATCTTTGCTTGTGCTATTGAAGATACCTGGCTGTGGACCATCAGGGGCTTTTGTTGAGTCTGTATGCATTTGTCTGGATCTCCCAATAATTCAGCAGCATGTGCACTAAAAAACTGAGATAGTCTGACTTCAAGTCCCCAAGCAGAGATGCTGGTTTTTACCAAGTACACGTGCTCTAACTACAAACTTTTGTGTATGGTACCCTAGTGTACCAGTAGTCAAAGTTCTTGTGCCAAGCAGCCACTCAAAATAAATGCAGGAGCACTGATGTTAGAGGGAAGTTGAGTTAGGGACCAGATCAGATGTATGGAATCAAAGTCAGCTGGCCTGAACCTTGTGTCTGCATGAAGGATTAAAGCCCTCTGTTAGTTAAAGAAGGCTCCTTCCCGTGGAGATAAAGGCATTAATCCAGCAGCCACTCCGGAATGTGTGGAGGTGCTGCCCAGGCTTGTTTATCCTTTGGATTTTTACCCTTTGCTGATCTTCCATGTGGGCACCTGCAGTGCTGCTGAGAGCAACTTGGAGTGCATTAAGGATGGCTACACTTGAGAGAAGGGTAAAGGGCAAGTGGAACAGATGATGTCTGTCAGCCCCTGACCAGGAGGGAGGGAAAAGTGTAAGTGGACTGAGTGTGAGAGAGTGTTGAAGCTTGGCTGCATGGCTGGTCCCACAGATGGGCCTTTGGCATCTGTGAGCACAGTCACAGCAAGAACTGGTGGTTGGGTTGGGGGATGCTTGACAAAGGGGGTCTTTGCAAACAAGCTTCCTGACCTAGTGAGGATGGCTTTACATGAGGTGTGCCAGGAAGGGTTACCACAACATGGAGAGAACTGAGGGCACAAGAGAGAAAGTGCAGTTGAATATGACAAACAGCACGACAGAGAAGGTTCTCTCACTTCCCACTAAAATGGGACCCATCTCCAATGCTTGTACACAAATCTGTGAGCATAAGGAATAAGCAGGAGGATTGTATATACACAACTGTAGATCTAAGACCTTGCTGGTGTTGCATTTTTTCTTCTTTTTGCCAGAGAGGATGCAGGAGACAGTATTTCCTGTTCAGACTCAGATGTTATATTAATTCTTATCCATATTACAGTGTCACAAACTATGAGTTCTACAGCACTTCAAGCTAACAAACTAAAAATGTTTGACTACAAGATCTTTCAAGGATAAACTGTCGAATTAGGAAATGACGCCTAAATTATTTTTACTTTTAACCCAATAACCAATGTCCCTTGGCCCTCAAATACAAAATACCACAAAAACCCATGAAGAGGTGAAAAAGGACTAGCCTCCACCCTAAAACCTCCATCTTGCTTTATATATATATTACTATATTCTAAAACCTTAAACTCTAATTTTTTCCACCCTTTGATATCACACACTTCTATTCAAACTACACACCCATAATCCCAGTGCTATCACTCAATTTTGGAAGCTTCTTCCATGGCCTCAGGTCAAATGCAGTGTTTTCTAGGGGGACAGTGCCTGTCAGCACAGAAAGTTTAGAATTCTCAGTGCCCAGGGTTCCAACAGGGATGCTTCAGTGGTTATCTGCTGCATCCTGCCTGATAAAGAAGGTGCTCACACACACACACAAACACAGGTGAGGCATTCTTTAAGCAGCTGGAGAATGTCTTAGTCACAGACTCTAGTTCCTGTCTGGGCCTTAGTCATCCTGCTGGAAGGACAGCATAGCTGGACACAGTGAGTCTAGGAGATTTTTGGAATGTACTGAGGGCAATATCTTGGTACATGTGACAGAGGAATGGGTAAGGGAAGATGCTCTCTTGGACCTGTGGCTCATATGTGCACAATTGCTGGATAGTGTAAAGGGCAGCATTGTTTGCTGCACTAACAATGATTCTTGTGGAGTCAAAAGTATGAAGTTTAAGAGCCTGAGAGGAGTAGATCCAGAACTTCAGCAGGGTAGGTTTTGGCATGTTCAGGGACTTACCTCCAGATTCCTGCAGGAAATGACCCCAGAAGGAAAATATCTGGGATGATCTGGTTGATCTTCAGAGGCAGAATTCTCAGAGCACTGGAATGATCTGTCTCAATGTGTATAAAGTCAAGCAAGCTGGCAAAGGGCCAAAATGAGTATTGAGCTCCTGACTGAGCTCAAACACAAAAAAGATGCACACAGAAGGTGGAAGCAGGGTAGGCTACCAAGGAGGAGTGCAAAGACATTGCCTGTGCATTCAGAAATGAAGTCAGGAAAACCAAAGATTAGTTGCACTTCAAACTAGCAAAGAATGTGAAGGATGGAGAGAAAGGTCTTTTCTGAGGATACTGGCAGCAAAAGAAATTTGAGGAGAATGTGGCCCTACTGGTCAGTGGGACAGGGGAACTGGTGATGAATGACAGGGAGAAGACTGAGGAACTCTGCCTTTTTGCCACCATGCTTGTCAGAGGAAAAAAAAGGCTGAGAGAAATGGGTTTGCTCAGCCTTAAGAAGAGAAGTCTTAGAGAAAACCTTATTTCTGTCTACAGGATCCTGATTAGATGACAAAGAGATGGTGGAGCTGGACTATTCTCAGAAATGCATGATAGGATTGAGCACAATGACCACAAGTTGAAACATGGGATGTTCTGGTCAGGTACTGGGATAAAAGAACTTATCATGAGGGAGATCAAATACTGAAAGAGTTTACCCAAACATGATGTAAAATCTCTGTTATTGGAGGCCTTCAAGACTCACCTGGAACCTGGACATGGCCCTAAGAAACTTGACCTGATTAGACCTTCTCTGAGCTGGGATTTGGGAGTCCATTTCAAACTGAATTGTTCTGTTATATACCGGGATGACTATCCTGTCTTGTGAGAAACAAATGAAGGTTTCATAATCCCAGAACACCATGATGTAGCTGTCTTCTACACAATTGTACAGAAGAGGTTCTCTTTTTATTCTCTTTGATACTGAGACTGGTGATTACCTATGCTGGCCCCAATGCTCGCTTGTGATGTCAGGGTCATGAGTTACTGATGCCTTGGGAAGGCTGACCTGAAACAGAGACTGGACAGAGCTAGTGAATAAAGGAGGTATTTATTCAAAAGCCTTCAGGATACACCTTGGGCAGGACAGGAGCCTGACCAGGGTTACATCCAAGGTGAGCTAAGAATGGTCACAAAAATGCCTGACCTGTCATGAGATCTTACATTTTTGTAAGTTTTCTTCCATTTGCATATTGGGGTTTAATTGTCCAGTTACAGCTTCAGGTTGTGAGGTCCCATCCTTCTTGTTCCTCCCTTCAGCCCACCCTTGTTTGTGCTTTTGGGCCTGAAAGTTGTCCTTGGTCTTCAGCAGGAAAAGGATTTGTTTTGTCTCCCTGCTCTGTGAAGAGAGCTCACCAGCACTTAATATGAAGTTCAGAACTGCACCCCTAGGCAGCACAGAATCTGAAAAACATGAAAGCTAAAACTTAATACATCATTACAATGGAAGTTCTGGACTCAAACCTGGCCTTTCTGTTGCCCCTTTTCTACCCAGAATGTAGCAGTGCAAATTCCCAAATCATATGGCAACCATGTGCTCTACACGTAGTCGTGATGATAGCTGGTCTGGCTAATTCCACCACAAGGGGATGTCTGCTTGCAGGAGCCAGCCCCTGTGTCCACTCTAGCACCTGGCCTGGAAAAGAAATTGCCATCTTAGTTTACATGAAGGTGTTTTTTTCAAGGTTTGCATTCTAGATAGACTGTAAGTTGAACTTCTTGCGTCCAGTTTCGTAAGTGGTAAGCTAGTCCTTGTTTTGAGTTTCTCTGCAGGGAAGTTTGAGGAGTCTCACTCCTGCTGACCTGTGTGAAGTGCTTGAAGAGAGATTAGGGCCTCACCCATATCCAGCAGAAACTGCAACATCAAAATGAAATGCAAAATCACCAGTCTTGCAGCTGCTAGGCAATTCAGGCTAGCAAATTATCCCATTTACTTTAGGAGCTGAATATGTCTTGTAGCAGGAGACTTGGCAGCACTAATCTTGATGGAAAATTTTAGAAAAGAATATTGGAAAAGATAACTTAATAGTAACATTTGAAACAGCTGAGTGAGAATTCCCATGGTTTAACCCCAGGCAGCAGCCAAGCCCCACACAGCTGCTCACTCACTCCCTCACCAGAGAGATAGGGGAGATAATTAGAAGGATGAAAGCTGGAGAACTCATGGGCTGAGAAAAAGACAGTTTAATAGGGAAAGCAAAGGCTGTACACACAAGCAAGCAAAACAAGGAATCCACTCACTGCTTGCCATGGGCATGCAATGCCATGGCATTCTCTAGGAGAGCAGGGCCTCATCATGCAAATGGTTACTGGGGAAGGCAAATGCCAACCCTCCAGGTGTGCCCCTACTCCTCTTTCTGGTCCCTCCTTTACACACTGAGCTTGGTGCCACATGGTCTGGAATATCCCTTTGGTCAGTTTGGGGTCACCTGTCCTGGCTATGTCTCCTCCCAGGCACCCCCAGTCCCCTCCCCAGTGTGGCAGTACCAAAAGCAGAAAAGGCCTTGGCTCAGTGCAGGCCCTACTCAGCAGTAACAAAAACTTCTCTCTATTATCAACTCTGAGTTCAGCACAAATCCAAAACACAGCCCCATGCCNTGTGTTCAGCACAAAGCCAAAACACAGCCCCATGCCAGCCACTGAGAGGAGAATTAATTCTACCTCACCCCAAACCAGCACACCAAGTAACAACTCCCTCGCAATTATTCCATCCATAAGTACTTGCAGATGCTCTAACACTTCTTTCAGTTTCATGACAGTAATTGAATCTTGCTCTAGATGGCAAGATCTGATTTTTTTTTTTTT
>VXBB01006416.1:96138-149742 GCA_013399915.1 Illadopsis cleaveri
TTAAAAATATTTTCTGGCTAAACTGGTCTTTGGCTGAAAACAAATTTTTTTAATGAATATTTTCCCCAAGTATGTTCTGTCTTCCATGAAGAAAAATTAACTCTTGTTTTGGCCAAATAATGGAATTCCTAGATATCAGTAAAGATTTGATCACTGTGGTTAAAGTTCACAATATTTTAGCTGAAATTAAAAGCCTCTTTTCTGAATAGTGTCTTTGCAAACTGTTGTCTATCATCAGTGATTAAACAGTATCTTCTACCATGTCTTGGCTTTGCAAGCACAAAAAATTTCTTTCTTTTCAGAAGAGGAGAACACGTAGTGCCTTTCCAGAGGCTTCAGACACCCAGGGAACCTGGCCAGTAAAGAAAAATAGCATTCTGCCTGGAAAATATGTTTCATATCCACATTGAGCCAACCAGCAGGAGCCATAGGACAGTAAGTGCAGGTCTCCTTTCATGGGCTCCTTCCATTTACCCTTTTCACATTTTTTGAGATTTCAGACAGTACTGTGTCAAGTGGACAACAGAAACCAGAAGTTTTAACTGCATGTAAGTAGCAGGGGTAAAAACTAGGTAAAAAAGAAATTAAAAGAAACGGGCAAAAATCAAGAAATCAAAAGGAATCTTTAGCAGCTCAAACGTCCCTGCTCCCAAACGTACTGACTCCTGTAATGAGACAGCTGCACCACACTTTGCAAAGCTTTTGACATGATCTCCCATGGTGTCCTGGTATCCAAAGTGGTGAGCTAGAGATTGGATATGCAGATGGTCAAGTACCTGGAAAACTGGCATGTGATTGCAGGACTCAAGGGTTATGTGACCATGAACACAGAAATTGCTGTCTGCTTTCTCACTGAGTCTCATCAGGGAACCAACATGAGACCCATTCTGCTTAAATGTCTCTGTTAATGACAGGATTAACTGTCATTAATGACTGAATTATTAATGTCTGTGTTAATTTAGGATAATCCTAAATTCACCCACACCAAGTCTGCCAGCGATATCAAGCCAGGGGATGGCAGATATGCTGGAGGGCATGCCTGGGAGGAAGCTGAAATTCTCAAGAAAAGAGGTGTCAGGAGCCTCAGAGAGTTTAACAAGGACAAGTCCAAAGTCCTGGTGCAACACTACAGAGGATGGGATGAGTGGTTGGAAGTTACCTTTGATGGAGCCAAAGCTAAACCCTTCATGGAAGTACACAGTGACAGGACTGGAGGGAACAGGAACAAATCAGAACACAGGAATAAGGAAATGTTTTCATTGGAGAATTCCACTGCATTGGAACAGATTCCCCCAAGAGATGGTGGAGTTTTCATCCCTCGGAGATATTCAAAACTCAGTCTTCAGGCACCTGATCTAGCTGGATCCATTTTGAACAAGATGTTGGTCTAGATGACCTCCAGAGGTCCCTTCCAACCTCACTTATCCTGTGATTCTCCAACTCCACAAATACTGTGTTCTCTTCAGATGCTGAAGATATTAATACAACAAATCTATTTTCTTTTGTCAGTCAGACAACTGGTAGTTTCCATGGTAACCAGGGGAATTCCTAAGTCTCAATTTTTCCCACTTGTTAGATTAATTCCCATATTTTAGGAAGATCTAAGTGAAGGTGAAGGAATTCCTGATTCCCACAGGATTATCTTTTTTTTTTCACCATGCTGTTTCTTTATCAGATGGGGATTTTGGAAGACAATGTTCAGTAAATTGTCTGCACAAGGGTGTTGGTGCCAGTAAAATTTGTGGAGAGACATTTTACCATCTGCTTATTGCACAGAAGTAGCTAGAGAAATGGAAACTATGCTTATCTCTTTCACCAGAGTTTCATTAACAGCCTCTCATGCAAGAAAAATTCAACATAAAATTATTACTACCACAAAAATGTATACCATAAAAAAAGGCAATGAAGTTATATTCCTAGTTTTAAAGGTATTAGTAAGAACCAACAAATAGTTAAATGTTTTACATTACTCTCTTGGAAAAGGAGCAGTTAAGTTTTATGTATACACTGAAGTCCCTCATTCTCTTCCTCTGATTTTGTGTTACTTTTTAGGTGATTTAGAAACATACTCAGTTTCAGCAGTGTCTGCAGTGCTGTAAAACTAAGTCTTTTTGCTATTTACCTTAGTAGTTCTCAGATTGCATCCCACATAGTTACAAAAAGGGAAACATCAGCTATATTTACAATGTCAAGAAAGACAACTTTTTTTTCCTTAAGCTTTCATCTTGTTTGCTCCCTTAAAAGCACTAAAAATGAATTGAAAAGAATTTCCTGGGGAAAACCCTGAAACACTTAGATAAAATAGAAGGAAATGACAGTGAAAGAGAATGACAGACCTGTGTGTCATGGATGGGGGTGGGAGACTCCAAATTATGAAGCAGAGGGTAAGAAGTGAAGTCTTTCTTCATAGTCAGTGGCTAAAAAGTCATGACATTATTAATCATTTGTATAGGACAAGAAATGTGCATGGCTCTGTATTGTGAAAGATAAACAAATAGAAGGATCTGTCATGGGTTTACATTTTAAAGGAAGGGGAAAAGTCAAAGAAACACAGTACTGTACATGTAACTATCACAGCTTTCAAGTTTTAGAGAACAGTTGAAGTTTTTATAAGGTCAGGAGTAGCTACAATTGAAAATTGCTTTCTGACTATCTTCTCTCCAAAAAAGTTGTTTCAAATCAATCTGTTTCTCTTCTGCAAAGCTGTACTGGCTTTGAAAATTTCTGCAGTCAGAAAGGTTTTTAATTCAGAAAAGCTTCAAACTGCATTTTGGAATCTATTCTGAAAAAAAAAAAATATTACTTGAAGTCATTAAATTATATAACATAAGTAACACAAGTTGTGCTCAAAAATGTTTCTGGGCACTGAATAGAAACATCAGTAGCTCTTTATTTGCAGCGTAATGCGTGACTTAGATTTGCACTATACTGAAACATTTTGTGGACAAGAACTTGGTGTATTTGCTACAAAGTTTTATCCAGGTAAGTTGGATACTGAGTCGGAAGAGTCTCCTTACACAGCCAGCAGAGGAATGTGATGTGTGTGTCTGTTTTCTCTGAGGATGAATCACTGGAGCAGGAAGAGCAGATTTGGAGGCTGAGACAATTGCTGCCATCCATTTGCTGAGAGGGAATCCTGGAAAACCTTGAGCTCAGGCAGCATTTTTCTGAGGCAATGTTTCAAATTACTCTTCAGTCCTACCAAGCATTTCAACTGGCTTCAGGACCAGCTTACTCACACCCCTTTCCCACTGATGAATTAACTAACCCTCCTGTTTGATTCCTAGACTGAGCTAGCTAGGGATATGCCACACTTCCAAGCAGCCAAGCATTTACTAAATCAGAGTGGGTTTGACTCTCAGTCATTGCTGCTAAGAGCAATTTTGGCAAATGGGTCTCATTGTTATACCTTCTGGTTTGTATATCATCAGCTGCAGTAATTTTTCAGAACAATGCTGGATGCTTATTACATACTGCTTCAAGCATGTCAGTATATATTACTGTTACACTGAGCAGACATTTCATTTCACAGAAGGAGTCACAGGTTTAGGCATAAAAGATGACACTCAAAGATGTGAAACAAAATTAATTTTAAAGTACCAAAGGCAAGCTGCATTTAAGCTTGTTGTGTACTGGTTTTAAGAATCAAATTTTTATCTAGTTAAATTCATATTCCAAGGGAATTTAATCAAGTCCTATTCACAGTACTGTGGCGTTTAATTATCTAAATCTGTAAGAATGTTCCTCTTTACGTGTGTACTTGTATATAGTTCACATTCATCTTTTCAATACCCAGCCTGTGAGTTAAACTCCTGCTTACATAAATTTGTTTCCTTTTAACAAATACAACACTTTTAGGTTAAAAGATGCTGGTAACTATCAGGGTTCATAATTTGACATATTGGTTGTTCTCAAGCCTCAGTATAGCTGGCTAGTAGACTCTTGTATAAATCTCACTAAGAAAACTATCAGATACCCTTTTTGTTTAGCAAGAGATGAAACAGTAGAGACTGCTACCCGAGTCACAGACTAACAAGGTTCTAAGGAAAGCCTGGTCTGTGCCAGTCAAAAAGCTTTATTTGGGACCTTCTGCAAACACAGATGACTTGTTGAAACCAGATCATAAAGGTGCATATGTGTAAGTGTGACATGAATTTAATAAAAATGCAGTTGAAAAAGAGCCAGAGCCAGCCAAGGAAGTACCAGAAGGATGGATAGTCCTGGAAAAGATCCAGAGTAGGAGAGAAAGTTCTAATTTTGTACAGAATGCTGGCTTAAAACAGATTTGATTTTCTGAACTAAGGAACTGCCTCCTGTTGCTTGTCCCTACTATATTCAAAGAGAGAGAATTTTATGTACTTTCTTTGTAAACACACACCCTGAATTGCAAACTTTACAGACTTAACATGTTTTATGTAAAGACTCTTGGCTGAAAGCAGATCTATACACTTGATGTTTGATTCAAAGCTACCACTTCCCTAAAATCTACTGCCTTTCCAAACTCTCCTCCTCAGCTTCTTTTGCACAGTTACAAGTGAGTATTTATCCTAGGCAGAAAAAACTAAGCAATTCAAGGATCTAAATGAATTTTTTCTTTTCTCTGTGCGTACTGTGCATTGACATAAATAGCAGAACACGTCACTGCATCTTTCTTTCCCTGCAGTGCTCCCTGGTGATGTCAAGAATGCCTCCAGAAAGGCACAGAATCATGGAATCTATATTGGAAAAAATCTTTAAGATCATTGAATCATAGCAATGCCAAGTTCACCACTAAAATGCGTCCCTCATACTATGTCTACATCTCTAGGTAATGACTCAACCACTTCCTGTGCAGGTTAATCCACACTTGACAACCATTTCTGTGAACAAATTTTTTATAATGTCCAATTAAAACCTTCCCTGGAGCAACCTGAGTACCTCTTATTCTATTATTTGGAAGAAGAGGCTGCTTCCCATCTGGCTACAACCTCCTTTGAGGTAGTTGCAGAGACTAATAATGTTCTTCAGAGCTTCCTTTTCTCCAGTCTAAGCAGCCGCAGCTCCCTCAACCACTCTTTACAGGACTTGTGCTCCAGACCATGCAAGAGCTTTGTCGTCCTTCTGGACACACTCCATCATCTCGACATTTTCCTCATCATGACGGGCCCAACACTGAACACAGGATTTGAGGTGCAGCCTCATCAGTGCCAACTACAGGGGGACAATCCCTGTGTCCTGCTGGCCACACCATTGCTGGCACAGGCCAGGATGCCATTGGCCTTCTTGGCCACCTGGGCACTGCTGGCTCCTGTTCAGTCACTGTCACCAGCACCCCCAGGTCCTTTTCCTGTGGGCAGCTTTCCAGCCACTCTGCCCCAGCCTGTGGCCCTGCCTGGGGTTGTTGTGAGCCAAGGGCAGGACCCAGCCCTGGGCCTTGTTGAACCTCCCACCACTGGCCTCAGCCCATGATCCAGCCTGTCCAGATCCCTCTGCAGAGCCTTCCTGCCCTCCAGCACATCAACACTCCCACCCAGCTTGGCGTCATCTACGAACTGACTGAGGGGGTTGGCTGACACAGTCTTCATTCCTGAAGAAGCTCCCTACGTGCTGGCCTGGGCTGTTTTAAGCCAGTGTGGACCCACATCCTACTGTGCAACTTTGTGAGAATATCCCTTGCCTTAATTCACCTCTCAGTTTTCTGGGAAACTGGTGGAAACTAGTGGAAATGATTAACAAGAGGTAAAAGATTCTCCTGGGGCATTGACTCAAAAATGCCATGGTCCCCATGATGAATCAGCTTGGAGGGAAAGTTATTCTGCCAAAAATATTATACTCTTCTATGAATACTTTTAGTTCATTCCTGTTGTGGATTTCTTATCTCTCTGGATTAGGTAAATAGAGGGTACAATACAGAGACTGCAGTTGGGTATTACAAATTTCAAATTATTCTGATTTCCTTAAAATCATTCTTATTAATGACTTTGATTTCTATTTGCTCAATTTTATAGTAAAAAATGTAAGTGTTAGGGTATAGGCTGTAACAGGGTTATTTTTGTTTCAGCTGGAGACTAAAATAAAGGCTCCCCATTTCTTTCCTGCTGCTGTTCGAAGCTTCTCCTTCCCCTTCAGGTAAGGACCTAAGGAAACCTTTATTCAAACACATGGCTTATATTGATGTCATGATGTTCTTAGATGGAACAGATACTCCTTCTAACTTACTGTCCTCCAGGAAAAAATACTGATATCAGTTCAAGTGACAAGACTAGTGAAACCCATCTGTGAAACCCATTGCAGGCTTTTTTTTAACAGGATTAGGAGTTCCCATGAGGACAGAAAAGAAGAGGAAGAAAGTAATCTCATATAACCAATTTAACCAACAAGTGATGAAGCCCTTCCTACAGGGTTAGTATTGCTAGCCAGTAAGATAAATGTAATCAAACTCTGCAGTGGCACTTTGAATTCCTGTTTTGATTACCACCTTTCATGGTCCAGTTTTTCCCAGGGATGTGCAGGTCACAAATTTACATCTGTATATGGAGTAAGTGCTTCTCTAGGAGCTGTTACAGAGATTCTCATTTTTGTCTTTTCCGGTTTGCCATGGGTAATGATAGTTTTTTCTGCTGGTTAGCACAATAAAGCTGAAGTAAAGCCTTGGGTCAAGACCCATATTTTATAGGGTCAAATTGTTCTTTATCTAGCTCAGCATCTTTGACTGCACTGCTGGTCAGGCAGAAGAAGAAGGAAGTTTGCATGTCAGGAAGATTGCTTCCTATTGCAGCATGAATAGCCCAACTGGTAGCAAGCTGGCTGTGTGCCATTAAAAATTGAACAGCCAAGTCAAACTGGGTCAGGTTTACACTTTACCAGGGTAATGCTCTCTAGTCAGACAGTAGCACAGGGGCATTTTCAGATCAGAGCCTCCTCAGCCACGGGAGAAGGAAGAGAGAGCAAAGGAAGTTTAGCTGTCAGAAACCTTATTTTATCTTCTATTGTAAATACACAGCTGGCAGCTGGTCAGGCATTCAAAGTTGAAAGGTCTACTGGCACCTGTTTTAGGTACATCCCTTTCTCAGTAATGGGCTGAAAATGTAAGCTGCAGACAGCAGCCTCAACTGAGAGCTAAAGCTGTTTTCCATCTGAGCTGTGAGGTGGACTATGTTGTCTTGTAAATTCTGCCTGTGTGCCTCGCATAAGGACAAACAGCTCAGCTTGGCATCATCATTGCCATTGGATGAGGTGACCACTGCTCTGGCTATTAGGCCCAATCTGCTGCTCATTAAAGACAGGAGGCAGACCTGACATGCTGTTCAAGTATGCTGAACTGTCTCCATGTAGTCCTCTTTACATGTGTTAACACTTGGCTTATGACAAAGCAAGTCAGTTCTGAAAGCCAATTCAACTTTCCCATAGATCATGGTTTTAAAATTTACCCTTTAAAAAGCAACATTAATAGAATGGCTGAAGACAAGAGAATTAAAATTTACATTTAGGCGTGGAGAGTGCAATCCCACCTAGCACAAATATCAAGCCACTGTTACTTTCTCACATAGTGGACCTTAACACTCTCTGGAGAAGCATTCAGTTTTGCTCTATATTTGGTCTTACAGCCTGACTGACATAACCGCCCACAGCTTCCCACTTGTTAAGAGGATGTGCCAGTAGCAGCTGCCTAGAGGAAAGAATAACCAAAAGGAGGATAGAGCAGAAGGGGAAAAAAGATTGCTAGAAAAGACAGCTGAGGCAAGTGATGCTATTCCCCCTCTCACAAAGGAGAGCTCTGTAACAACTAAGTGTATAACCGAAAAGGACATTATGCAGGTTGTAAAGGCAACCACAAAAAGGCTAGCAGAAACAAAGATGTGAGGAGATGGACAGGAAATTGGTTCAAATGTCTCCATCAACATGGAAACAAGAGAGCTCACACATTTAGTGAGGGAGATCAGTCAGCCCTCTTGCTGAGGGAGAAGCAAAATGTAGGAGAGGCATTCAGGAGGGCTGAAGGGAAGTTCTGTCTCCCCAGAGCTCAGAGATAAAGCTGAGAGTGTGGTGTGTTTGTTTTACAGATGCTGGAAACCCATAACAGTTAAATGAGAAAAGGAACACAAGGACTGGATATCCTTGTCAGATGGTTGCTGAACGTGTTTTGAGAATGGCTTGTAGCCTGCAGTGGTGAAGGAGCTGAGAAAATGCAGGTAGAACTAAGTGAAGGAAGGAGCTAAAAGAAGTGAAATACACAGATGTGTGTCAGTTATGACTGCATTTTTCTCCTGATTGAGATATGGGCTGGTTTTCAGCCTAATTGACTTCTCCTGAGTGCATTCATGCTCTCCTGAAAGGCACTTCTCCTAATATAATTCCAGTCACTGTACAGAGCTCATCTAATCAAGACTCTGTCTCTTGCAACCACTCAGACTGAGCTTTATGGGAGAAATTTTAAGTGCTGACTCATGATAGTCATGGCATGCAATTGTAGTTCTCTTTTGTACACTTTTTCAATCCTTTTTCTCCCTAGAGCAAGGCTGACCCCAATTATGCTTTGTGCCACAGGGCAACCATGACCACTTTCTCCCTGGGAGCCACAGGGTCTGAAGCCTGTAACCCTCTGTCCGTGGGGAAAAGCCTCATTTCTCTCTCACAAACCTGGTTGCCATAGCTTATAACCCACAAGATCAAGATGAAAAAGCTTTGCTCTGTAACTAGCTTGTAAAATGCAGGAGACTCCTTGGATGGAGGGGATAGGGCTACAGGGAGAGGGAGATGTGGTTCTTCTGATGGCTGTGCCTCCAGGAATCCTCCTGTGTAACTGAATCAGAAAGTGTCAGGAAGGTCAGAACTGAGAAACTACTATACAGCAAAGAAAAAATGGAGAGTAAGTCTTGAAAAGCTACATATTTAATTAAACAGTTTTGGAGGGCTTTCAGGTTTGACCAGTGTAGGCAGGACAGCTTTCTACTTACTAGGCAACTAGGCCTTGTCTTCATGTTAACAACATAAAGCAGCTCTAAAACAAAAGAAATTTTAGGGATGTTTACTGTACAGTTTAGAAGGCATTTGATATTGGTAAGATTATCTATTTTATTAATCAAGTAGACCTCCAAAATGATTATGCTGTCTTTCCCTCCTCCCCTAAATCTTTTTGTATGACTCATAGCTATTTGGGACAAGACTTTAAGGTGAAAAGTTGAAGACGCTTGAAAACAAAAAATCCACATGGGGAAATGTTCTGATGTACAAGCAATTGCTCCTCTCCTTTGGACAACACTGCAATTGAGGTGCTTGAGCTGTAGGAAAGAGAATCATAGAATCACAGAATCACTAGGTTGAAAGAGACCTTCAAGATCATCGAGTCCAACCAGAAATGTCTCTGCAGCAGTGTCCTCAGAGATCATCCTGACCACTTAGAATCCCCTGTAGAATGGTGACTGGTGGTCTAAACACTAGGGTCCTAAGAAGTTAATGAGAACAAGTAAATGGAAAGAGAAGAAACTTCTTTTTTTTTTTTTTTTTTTAAATTAAAAAAGAGCAGAAGAATAAGAAAATGTATTTTGCTATTTTGCCACTATCTGTCAAAAAACACATGCAATTAATCTTTCACTCTCCTCTAAAAGCATAATAGGATCTACACAAAAATTGGCTCCACATGAAAGCCTAAAAATGCACAGTTAAAGCCCTAGAATAAAATAAATCTGTAAGTATCCAACAGGAATGAGTAGTGGCATGGTTTCATGCTGTACAGGTATTGGATCTGCTAGTACAAGTCAGGTAGGAAGACCACTGATGTCACTGCTGAAATCAGGAATGCTAGTGCATGTCCTCATCAGATGTTCATTGGTGAAATGGGCCCAACTACTTAAAATATTTCTGTCTTACAGCTGCGTGCTACAAAAGAGTGGGTTGAACAGGGAGCACAAACATGCCTCATCCCCTTGGGAGTGAAATCAGGCAGGTTTGCTGAACCTGGGGATAACATATTCCAAATGAAGTGGCTGCAGTGTAATGGGTGACATTTGCACAAGGCTCCCTCATGATCCGTTCTGCCAGCTGGCTGGGGGTGGTTCCTCCCACGGAGGGCTGGTAACAAACACGTATGAGCCACCCTGGTCGTGAGCAACCCCAGACACTTCTGCAGGAAATATTTCAGTGGAATTTGTTCTGCTGGTGTCTAGCCTTGACTACTCATGTGAAGTCTGCCTCATACAATCCTTTTAGAACCTGCTGTGTAGTAGCTTTAGTTAAAAACTCTCATTAGAGAATGGCTCTTAATGCTTTCCCCCAAAGATAAAGCTTCCAGGCAGTGTCTGCATGCATGTTTATCACACCTATATAATTTTGAACCTGCCTGATCTTGGTGCTGCTCTCACAGGCCTCCAGGATAGATTGTACCTGGCACAATACTGTTTCAATTTTAGAGTAACTTTCTTCACAGCAAGACTGTACCACTGTTGTCAGTCGTCATTATATTTGTGTTGCTGGCTACCTTTATAACCTGATGTTGAAAAATCGTCTTGGCCTTTGAAACAAACAAAAAAGATCATGATTTACTGTTTTGTTTCTAGAAAAGTCCTGTAATTTGTAGTAGAAATTCTGTAAAGAATAAAGCAACTTGCAGAATTCCCTTGCAAGATATCATTTGTATCAATACATATTGATAACTATTCTTCTGAGTCTATATCTGCCACTTACCTTGTATTACTGTATTTCTTTAAGAGACATTTATGTGACACTTTCTCTGACATTTTTAGACAGTTCCTATCTCCATTAATTTCATAATAGTTCTCCACAAGGTAGAAATACCTTTCTAGTTTTCACACAACTCCATCATTGTCAGCTTTACTGCAAGCCATTTTTCAGCTGGCTAGTTAGTGTCTTAAACATAATTTATTCCTCAGTGATTTTCCATTCAGAAGTATAAGGTATTTAAGTACTGAAAAAAAGTGCAGTTCGAGCACAGAATCCCAAATCTAAAAATACAAGCTAACATTCTCTACTGATGTAAATTGATGAAGGTCTTTTGAATAAAATGTTCCCACTACAAGAAATATGTCAGTACAGGAAATAATTCAGTAATGGGAAAGTCGGGCTTCACCCGAATTAAATAATTTCTGTGATGGGATAGATTTAAAGTACTTTTTCAGAGACAATAATCAAAATGATAGGACACCAGAAGACTTACTCATAATGTATCTGTTCTCTGTTCAGCTGCACTTCCATTACAGGCAATCATTGGGAAAAATGATGCTATATGATTCGTCATATAGCACACACAATTATATCACAAATTATCATATATAGAAACAGCATGAGCAGTGCGTTTCATCATTTGCAAATGCTGAAATTACTGACATCCTGCATGTGTTATTAGATCAGATTTTTGCTTTATGAACCAGTGAGCAAATACATTCAGCTGTATCACACTGCATGAGCCTAAGAGTGCGTTAATGGGACAAATTTGGTAAGAGGTTGTGTAATAATTTGGCTGTCTCCACACCTTTGGATACTCTGGGCCTTTCAATATGTCACTACTGTCACAGAAATGCCCCATGGGAGGATTTCAGAGGCTCTCTTTCTCACCTACTTAATTTCTGATAATTTGAAAATGTAAATGAAAACTTAAATGAACATGGCTCAGTTTTGAGCTAAGTTGAAGAGGAAGTTTGTGAAAAATTCCAAACACATATTTTTCTAAATCATATTTTTGTGACTGACAAAGGAGAAACTTTGAGATTCACTGATGCTGAGTCACATGGGCATGAACTAGGTCACTCTCCAACATATCCTCATCCTCCTCATCCTCCTCATCTAGAGGAAGTCTATAATCCTAATAGTAGTTGTTACCTACCATCAAAGCATCAGGGAAAACAAAAGAAAATGGGGAAGAGAACAAAGGCTTAGTTCTGGTGGGTTTTTTAGCCTCCAGCACATATTTCTAGTGTTTGCATAAGCCTTCTTCCACTTTTTAAGGAATATACCTCTGAGAATTAGAAACAGAATATCTATCTTTGTTATTATTGGAGTTACGTTATAGCAAACATTCCAGTTGCTTTCTCTATGCTCAGAAAGTTTGAAATGCTCTCTGTGAAGTCTGATGATGCCAATTCAATCAGGATCTCATTCAAACAAACAAATTCAAGAGTTTAATTAGTATTTAAAAGTGACTCTTTCATTTAGAAAAAGTGACATGAAGTCTCTTATTCCAATCTTCTGCTTATTCCTTAAACTATAATGGTATTTCTATTTTCTTAACTTCAATCTTACCATACAACTGGGTGCTTTTTCCTCTCTTTTTACATGATGCAGTTCTTCAAAAAATCTCTAAGAAAAAGATCTTTCTCTTTTAGCTTGTCTGAAGCCAAGTTCACAAATACCGTAATCACTCCAGAGCATTTTTCATGTCCTCTGTGCAGTCTGTAATAACAAAATTATCTCTCTGCCTTAGGGGACCTGCCAGCTCTTCTGCTCTTGCCTTCTAACTAGTCCTCCATCATTGATTTAGCCTTCCCTTTACAAGAAGCACTTTTCAGTGGTTCTCAGTGGAGAATGACCAAACCCATGAATTTTCCATATA
This sequence comes from Illadopsis cleaveri, assembly GCA_013399915.1. Lineage (NCBI taxonomy): Eukaryota > Metazoa > Chordata > Aves > Passeriformes > Timaliidae > Illadopsis > Illadopsis cleaveri. The sequence continues at coordinate 108,683 of VXBB01006416.1, forward strand.
AAATACCTAGAATGCCAAGAACTCCATATCCATTTCAATACAGAGTACAGCAGCTTCTCCAGTACATATTTATTTGCTTAAATTAATACATCATACATATTTTTGCTATTGAGATAGAAAGCCAGAAACTAAAGATTCACATATAATTGGTTCACTTCATGAGTTGTGGCTTTAAATAGGAACTTGATGTTCTAAGTGAAATAAATATGCATCACATTATTTGCAAAATCTGTTAGGAGTACAAAATGTTAGCTCTGTTACATCTTGTTCAGCTAAGCAGACATGACATTTTCAAAACTGTTAATAATTATTAAAACTTCTAGGAATAATAAATACGGTACTTATATTACTTCTTAACTGTACACTCAAAACAGCAGAGTCCAGCAGCACCATATGAAGAGAGAAATCAAAGAACAAGTAGTAGACAAACACAGAGTTGTAAAAAGGTGGGTGCAGTAGCATTACTTGGTCTTTCCAGTAACTTGTTTTACAGGAAACAGCACAGGATAAACTTTAATTATGATATTATCATAAAGTATTTTACCCTTTGAGCTTCTGAACACAGAGCACCTGTCTTTGCTGTCACAAACTGAGGGCTGTCTGGCAGCCAGGAAAACTGTTTCACAAGGAGATGGCTGAGTCCTTGTGGCCAGGCTGGAAACACCTTGTTCCATGGTCACATACAACTTTGCTTTCCCTGTAAATACGTTGTCTATCTTCACCCTTAAACTTTATTAGCCCAGATTTTGGCTTTTCCTCCGCCTACTCTGCCCTCCAGTGCGTCTTGCAGAACTTTCCCTGCTACCCTTAACGCCAGAAAAACTTCTAACTTAACAAACCACATGCCTTCTTCTCTTGGCCAGGCTCATTATGGTAGGGCAAATTTATCTTCCCTCAGCCTGACTTCTGGAAGCATCTCAGCTGTGCAAGTTTGTAGCCACTCTTATTTGCTGTAATGCTCTCTGAAAGGATGAAACAAGGCTGCATAAACAATGCAGGGAAAGGGTATAGATGTGCTTTTATATCGAGTTGGTGGAGACTGGGCTTTAGTTTCATGTGTTCCCATAAACTGAAAACCCAAATTACAGTGAATAATAGTAAGATAAATACTTTTTACAACATAGCTAGAAGACATAGATAAACTCACATTAGGAATGAGAAAAAGAAGAAAATATATCCCCCAATGTCCAGGACACAGGCAATGTCTCTATTGGACTTCTGAGCCTCTACACAAGGCAAAATAAGGAAGCTAATCCCTTGAAAATTACAAATGGGAAATAGCTTCATTATGAGAGCAAATCTCTATAAAGCATTTTCAAAGCTATTAAAAAGCAAAGGCTATTACTGTCTGTTCCCAAAGCGGTGCCAATGTAAATAGTGTGAGAATAACTTATGTTTGAAAAGCAAGGTGCTTCACAATGAAGGCTGTTATTTTGCTTTTAATTGGTCCCTTGAGGCCTCTGTAACAAGTGTCTTAGACCCATTTGCATTATGTTCTACAGTAGGGAGGACTGTCATCCCCTAATCACTTCGCTTGGGTCACTTAGCACTGTCTTTTTACCTCTGTAACAATTTTGTTTGTAATTTCTCTTGTTGATAATTTACAGTTTTAAATGAGTTTTTTTTTACTATTCTAACATGAATTAGACTTGTGTGTTTGAGAATTAGCTGAGTGTGACTTTGTGACTGGGCAGAATCTCAAAGTCTCATTGAAAGAAGTGAAGAAATATTCTACTTTCTAGAAAAATGTGATGAGAAGGGGTTCATGTTATGAATGACTTGCAAATAGTATTGATATTCTTGGACTCTTTTCCATCTGTCTGTATCTGTCAGGTGCTTCTGCTCCAGTGAGAACTGCAGGTGTAGAAGTGGGTAAATTGACTGCAGTGAGTGTGTTTGAAGGAGTTTGGATTAACCATTTAGACAACTCAGAATTGTCTTCAGCAATTTCCTTTCCTAAGGACACATCTGGCACATTCTCTTACAAGGTCAGAAAGGAAACTCTGGACTGCATGCTTCCAGTAGACATAGTTTTTGCAGTTGCAGAATGACATAATCACAGAAACATTTAAGTAAGGAAAGACCTCTAAAATCATTAAGTCCAACCTTTGACCAATCGCCATCTGGTCAACTAGATTGTTTTTGCCACATCCAGTCATTTCTTGAACACCTCCAGGGATGTTATCTGGCTTGTTGCCCTTCTCTGGTCTCCCTCCAGCACCTCAATGTCTTTCTTGGAGTGAGGGGCCCAGAGCTGAACACAGGATTTGAGGTGCAGCCTCACCAGTGCCAACTACAGGGGGACAATCCCTGTGTCCTGCTGGCCACACCATTGCTGGCACAGGCCAGGATGCCATTGGCCTTCTTGGCCACCTGGGCACTGCTGGCTCCTGTTCAGTCACTGTCACCAGCACCCCCAGGTCCTTTTCCTGTGGGCAGCTTTCCAGCCACTCTGCCCCAGCCTGTGGCCCTGCCTGGGGTTGTTGTGAGCCAAGGGCAGGACCCAGCCCTGGGCCTTGTTGAACCTCCCACCACTGGCCTCAGCCCATGATCCAGCCTGTCCAGATCCCTCCATGGAGCCTTCCTGCCCTCCAGCACATCAACACTCCCACCCAGCTTGGTGTCACCTGCAAAGTGACTGAGGGGGCTCTCCATCTCCTCATCCAGATGATTAATCAAGATATTAAACAAGACTGGGCCCAGTTCTGACCCCTGAGGAACCCCACTGCTGCCTGCTGCTAACTGCAGTTGACTCCATTAACAGCCACTCTCTGGGCCCAGCCATGCAGACAGGTTTGTGCCCAAGTGAAGAGTTCATCTGCCCAAGCCGTGAGCTGCCAGCTTTTCCAGGAGAATGCCATGGGAGATAGCATCAAAGGCTTTGCTGAAGCCCAGTAAAGGATGAATACATCCTTTGATATTAGTGGCTGGAACTGAACTCTGCTGAAAATGTCTCCTTTGCTCCGTTTGTCCGGACTGCAATCGATAAGTAATACTTTGTTTCTTTCTTGACAAGGATTGTCTAGCTGTGCCTTAGTACTCTCCAATTAACAGACAAGACTTTGCAATGGAAAGGCTGTGTGCTTTCCTGCTTTACACACCACAGGAGTAAAGGACTTGCTAAATTCCAGCTATCTGCATGATCATCTTTCTAGAAATTGCAAAGAGATTCCTAATTCCTTTCTTGTTCTTCTTGTCATGGGAACTAATATATCTGGAAAGGTGGAGTGGACTGATCTTGAACCATGCACAGCTGGAAACTACACCACCAAGAGCAAGATAATTCCAAGAGTTAGCAACTCCCAGCTCTTGGCTGTATACCTGCTCAAATGGGGGCTTTTGTCTGGCAGAGACAAGCTAGGGCCAAGAAGTTAACTGAGGGAGTTGCTTCCATTTCTGAAGGACCATCTACTAGACCATGCTGAATTTGTAACTGATCATTTCCCTCATAGTCTAAGAAAGAATACAGTTTCACTCATTATTCTAAAAATTTTCTAATTTTTTTGCTTGACCATAATGTCTTCCTTGAAAGAAAAATGGCTCCTTTTTCAATAGGCACTGTCTTACAGCTAAAGCAAGGAAGAGGAATGTTTGTGATGGAACAGTTCATCCCTGAAGACACATGGCTATGTACCTCTAAAATACACTTCACTTTCAAAGACTTTTTAAATTCTAGGTTTAAAGTGACCTATCTTCCAGTCCAATTTGGCATAACATTTTTTAAAAAAAAAATATGCACAACATACATAAAGTTAATTTGGAAGAATCACTTGGATGTGACTCTTTTAACAACATTTTCCTGCATGGATTTCTGCATGTGTTATGCCACATTTGAGCCTTGAAAAAGGAAAACACTGCCTGTAGCCTTGGACTACACAAATCCAGTTTTATATGAGGAATAAGGATTTTGCCCTGTGAATGCTGATTAACTGGCAGGTGTGAGGATCATTAATTTGCAAGGTGTGCATTTTCTTAGAGAGGCAGAGGGCTCCAGCTACCTGACTTGTCTTAGCAAGCCATAAGTAGATGACTATATTTAATTATAACTTGCTATATAAAGAGCATGATTGCAATGCATTTCAAATCAAGAACCTGGCAGGTAAGTGAAGAAGGTAGTAATATTTGAAAGAGATGTACCATATATATGGATTTAAACCTCTTGAACTGGGATGTCTGAAGGACATAGGAAGAATTTTATTATTAATTTTTTATTTCCATGTGAGCAATAGGATGGTGCAGGGCTGCTTTTTGTCTTTCTTGAAGATGCAGGAACTAATATGCTCTTCAGAGTATTCAGGCAATTAAAAGTTTAATGGTATATGGTTTTTTCATGTTTGCTATAAACTTATAATTATATGGGAATCAGAGGATGAAAAAGCTGAGTTTGACTCCATAAAAACAGCACGAGTGAAATTTGTCTGAAAGGCCCGCAGCTTACTGCTCAAGTTTAATAAGTGAAGATTTCTGACCCCAGTAGGAAGAAGGTTTTCCTCTGTGAGGTACTGCTTGTTCCCTAAGGGTGATTTTTACCTTCTGAAATAAAAATTGATCGGATCTGTGTATTTCAAAATTATCCTTACTAGTCATGATAAACTGAAGAGATAAATGGCAAAGCTGCATAATTTTTTCAATTAAATGACTCATACTCTGTTATGTGTAACTGAGGCAAGATTGTGAATGCTGCATGCTGATGCTGCCCAGTAAATGTATTGGTCTAAGCAGGCAGTAGTAAAAAGTGTCAACACAATCTATGCTATTTCACTTCAAGAATTTCTGAATATTCCCATACTGGCTGAAACACAGCAAAGCATGAACATTCTTTGTGCCAGAGGACAAGCTTTTGTAATAAATTCCAGTCCTTTCAAAGCCTTACAGAACTGTCCTTTACTGCCTCCCAAGACATTAGTATTTCTTATTAATTTGTTTCCCACTTCTCATTGTAAGTAGCTGAACTAAGAGTCACTTCAGTAAATCAAAGTGTTTGGACTGTGTTAGTTCTGAATGTTGACAGCATTTTCATGCATGGCATGTTTAATAGTACTCTGGTTTATAATGTGAAATGCCTTGTATTTTCAGACATTTTTGAGGCCTATGGTTAGAAGTGTTCATATATATTTAGTCAGATAATAAATCAGATGCTAAAGTATGTTGCTTTCTGCTAAGTAGAAAATTGCATGTAAGTATCTATCCCCATATAATAGGAAGTAAACTTCTGTACCCAACCCATTGTCTGTTATACATTAAATGGATAAATATAAAACTGTTATTTTGCAATATCTATTGGATTTCTTGGTGACCTTGAGCTGCTTTATTCTTGTAATGTATGTGTTTTACCCTAAATTATTTTTAAGAATTTGGCTTATTTATTTCTAAATACTACTACAGACTTCCAGGCTTTAGTAGCTTACAATTCATGTTTAAATCTATCTGGTTACCATTTTCCAGCTGTTTTAAAATGTCCATTTTAAATGCCTATAAGCATCGTTTGTTTTTCCATTTTTCTTTCCAGCAATTCTTTCAAACTCTTGTTCCTGTGCTTGAAATACAAGTAATCAGAGAGAGAGTGACCAAGTCTGGCCTTTTCAAAGGACCTAAAGCTGAGATGTTCTTTGTTGTTTGCAAGCTCTCCCTCTCCACGTCTCTCCTCTTTGTCTGCATTTCCTATCCTCTTCCCCAGTCCTCCCTCACTTAACACCTCTTCCTTCTCCTTGCAGTAGGACTCCCTGAAGTCCTTGATCATGCACTCAGGCTTTCCAGAGAGATCTTGAGCCATGTACAGCTTGTTGTCATCGTGATGGTAGGTGGCAGGGCTGTACCTCTCTGCCTCATAGCAGTTGTCTTCCTCTTCCTCCTGGCACGAGCTTCCCTTGGCACTCTCGCCATCAGAATGAAATGAGATTCCCTTCCCTTGGCTTTTCTGGGAAAGATCAAATGGCTCTTCCTGTTCCAAGCTTCTCAAGACATTTGTCTGGGACAAAGCAATCCTTCCTCTTCCAAAACCTTGTAGTGGTTTGAGGGGAGGAGAAAAGGAAAAAATTATATATAGGAAATTTTACTACTTGATACATGGCTAAAAAAACAAAACCTGAGGTGTCTTTGTATTTCATATTTTACTTTTGCTTCCATCCAGCTATCTCCAAATACTTCACTTGTTATATCTCATGGCATCTCCTTCAAGATGCTGCAAAAAGGAGTGCTGTTGTATACACTTCACAGCCAGGTTGGGACACACAAAACAATGTTTTGTACAGCCAGGCTCTGGATGATGCAGCTGGGAAGAAAAGTGAAATGGTCTGGCCTGTTGTAAACTGAATTTAGCCAATCAACCTACTCACTTCCTCCTTCCTATTCTGTTTTTAAAAGAAAACTTGGATCTAGAGCATCACAGTCCATAATCCAAGTCGCAAGCTTTGTATCTTATTTTTCAGAGGAGTGGAAGAGACTAAAAACATGACAATGTATTTGTTCTATGGACACTGTGGTTCAAAGTTAATACTTTAAAAATGAAAAGACAGTTTCAGCAGTCTAGGACTCCCCTTAATTTTTCCTCTTTCATCCACTTGAGTTCAGCTGATTGAGAAATCAACTCAGTTGATCCAATCAACTTCAGTTGATTGAGAAACAATCAGCTGAAAAGCTCTATGCACTAGATAGCATTTCAGCTTGAGGAAATCATTATAAACAAATGATGATTTTGAGAAATGTATATAAATATGCATCTTATCCTGGATCTGGTTTGTCTTAGTATTTGTCAGTGTCTTCCCTCTTGCTGGAAATACAGATTATCCAAGAGGCATCTGTGGACTCAAATATGCTCCGAACATTGCTGTGATATATTCAAAAGAATTCAGATACTGCAGGCATAGGCCAGCTTCATTAAAGACTAGTGACAATACAAGGTGAGGATTTCACCCAATAGCAAATACCTGTGGAAGTCACTATTTTACTTGCTTTTGTTTTCTTTATTTTCCCCTCAGTAACTGAATACTGTTTCTGAAGGATCAATGCAGTCTCACTAGAGAGCAGATGTTGTTTTGGAACAAGGTGTATTTGTTAAAAGGATTCATAAACAGGCATCAGGCCTCACAAATTTTCTCATATCTGATAAGCCTCAAGGGCTGAAGCATCTCTGTAATGAAAATAATGACAATAAAAAGCTTTTAGGCAATATCCAGCTACAAGCAATTGTCTAACTAGCATGATGTTACAACAGAGATTTACAGAAAAAACCACTTATTTCATTAGCCATTAGGATCTTCATAAATTTTGCACCAGATGTCATTAGGGTAAGTGTTTTACACATGTGCTAAGCTGCCCTAAAGCTTGAATATGAGGAACACCAAGAAATCTTGCCCATTAAAGAGTTATTTATCTGCTAAATCTTAAAAAACCTATCTTGGATAACCAAGCCTCAAAAAATTCTCCCTAATTCCCCCACTTCTTTAGATAGCATTGATCTGTGTACATGAGGATGACTTCAGGAAGTAAATGTGGTGGGTGGCAGACAGGAAATGTTTTGCAGGATGCCCTCGGTAGTTGAAAATCCTTACACTGTGAGATTTCTACTTTGGGGAGTATCTCCTCCTGTTCATATGCATCCTTGTAAATGGGATCTTGAGCCTGTGGCCTTCATCTGACACCAGCTATACCAATATAGTACAGAATGACCACAGCTCCTGGATGTAGACCCATTGAGGATTCCACCCCTGTGCCAGTCTGGAATCCAATGAGCAGTGAGAAGGTATAAGTGTACCAGATTTTCTTTTTCTGTCAATTTAGGATTAATTTATGATTTATTTGGGACAGGTAATACTGACATGTAATGCTATTAATACAGTAATAACACTAGTAATACAGCTAATAACAGCTTCACAGGCTTATGGGATTCTATCTCTTGCAATAGCACTGGATATATCGTACAGGTTTGTGGATCTGCAGTACAAAGCCCATTTGTGTTTACTGATATGCATATTCAGATCTCACAGAGAATAACCTTGCTAAAAAGTATTACCTTGAGAATGAAATCCTCTTTCCATGACCCCATGTTTGACTTTCATGTGCCTGGTGAGGTTCCCCTTCAAGGTGAATTTGCTGGGACAGTAGAGGCACTTAAATGGTTTGCTATCTGAGTGCAAGTGCATGTGTCCCATTAAATTGTGCATTCTGTTAAACTCCTTTCCACACAGCTGTAAAAACAGTAAAAATGAAAATTATTAGTTTGAAGCAGTATTTTCAAGGACAACATTTTTAAAGGAAATAGGACCTACACTTCTCAACTTAAACCCTGGCAGGTTTTGGCTGTTTTTCAAAGTTCCTGGCAAAAATCCTACAGGCAAAAATATATGGTTGAGTATCTAAGGCATTCTGAACTGCTGGCATTTTTTTGTATTGGTGATCAGCATACATAGTCAAGGATTCCCCAAAAGCAGTCAATGTTGTTGTAAGGAGGGGGAAGACTTTAATAATCTGGAAGGCTCTTAACTTGAATGAGATTCCCAGCACAAGTTTCTGCCCTGGTGAACCATTCCATTTGTAGTTTATACATCTAGCCTTTAATCGAGAACAATGCCAAACAGAAATGGAATTATAAAATAAAACCAATTATGGGTTTCTGTGAAATAGTCAAGCAAAATATTACTTCTCTTTAAATGGAAATGAAATGGCTGCACATTTTGCTTAAAGTTAGAAAAAGCAATTCCTTGTTTTTCTGTGTCTCTTGCTCACCCCTTTTTTCCCTGATTCTTTCATCATTTGTTTATCAGCTCCTGTGTTTCAGTGTCTCTGGTGAATAAGCTGCAATTTAAACAGTCATGAGGCTGCAAGAATGACTCAGCTTTCCCTGAAGTATGTTCCTGCCAGCTGAAGCCATTGATTGTACAGTTTTCTCTTTGATGAAACAATAAGGGTGGGTTTTATTCATTTTTGTTTATTTAGATGGGTCCTTTTGTAGTCTGGACTCTTGTGTATTCTTAAGACATGAGAGTTTGACATCACTATTATAGATATCCAGACTTACTTGTCTTCTGGTCTTTCCTCATCAGGATTTATAATTTTATTCACATTCAAGTGGCTATTTCCATCCTCTGCAAACTTCTATGTCTGCTTTCTACTTTTTTTTTCCTGACTTGTCTTACCATTACATTTTAATTTTTTAAAATTATTCTTATTAGTATATGAACCAGAGTCACCACTACTGAGTAACTGAAACATTTATCTAGCAGAGTAACCATATGGCAGACAATTACTAAACAGAAATTACTAAGACTCCACCAGATTTATTTTTTTTTGTATAATCCGAATTACAATTTTATTTATTTGGGTATTACGGAAGAAGTGATGCAGAACTTGTAGATGTAAACTCAGAAAGTCATCACCTTGAATATCTGGATGAAATGTAGATAGTGAAAGGATCCTTGGAGAAACAGGTACAGTTTGGTTCGTGTTTTAAGCCCTTTCTTGAGGGAAAATTGAATCCGTTCATTAATACAAAAATTACCAGGTGTACTGCTTTAAAATAAAAACTAGGGCTGGGTTAGTGCTGCAAAAAGAAAGAGTCTGAAACCATTCACTTGCTTTTCAAAAAATTGTTTGCTTCAGCTGCTTATGTACCCCTTTGTGTTTTTCTGTTTGTGATTTTGCTAAAATGAAAACTCTAGCAAATAAATTTGTCATCAAAGTGTTAGATACGACAGTTGATAAAAAAAAAGAATAGCCACTGAAAGTGAATAATTAATTTTTAAAAGTAAGTTTGCTGTTTCCAAGGGTCATCCATACACTGAGGAAAGAATACTGTCTCCTTCACGTTCAAAGAAAGTTAATATGCAGGATTATTTACACTCAGAGAAATGCTGAAACCACAAAATAGCTCAGAAAGTGCTGGGAGGGAACAGACTCTTGCCTATTACTGAGAGTACTAACGAGCACAGAAAATTGGCAAGGAGTAATAGCAGTAACAGCAGCTGAATGTATCTCAACAGCTGCTGGAACCACCTCTAAAATGTCAAGATTACTCTTGCTACAAGAATGTCAAGAGTAATATCTCTCTAACGTCTCTTTGCTGAAGGCTTCTGGTTATCTGCTTGTATTGTGGCTGACATATGGTATCACCAGAACTTGCTTTCCTACAACTAGGTCTTCTCTGTCTGAACTGGTAACCAAGGAAATTAATTTTGAGTAGATTAGTGGCTTCAGTACTGCATGCAAATCCTTATCTTTAGGTCTTGAGTATTAGAATTGATTTAGGAGGAGAATTTAGTTGCTTTCTGTCAGGGCAATTTTTTTTTCTCTTTCTTTATACTGAAAAGACGGGGATTTGGTAAAGGGTAGTTCCTTACAGCATAAAAGTTCTGTGTCTCTGACAGGTTTTCCACTTCCCAGTCAGGCATATCTTAGACATGTGTAATGTGTTCTTGTCCTGAAATGTCCTCTGGGGACGTGAGGAAATGGTACTAGAGTGCAGAGGTGTGGCAGGAAAATTAAAGAAATGCAGAGAGGAAAATTGTTTTTCAGAATGATGGGTCTCTGTGGCATAATCTCTGTTTTACTGCTCATTTCAAAAAAGCACGAGACACCTTTCAGATGAATATCTATGATCCAGATGTAAATGGAGGGAGATGATTTCTCACTTATATGCTGGAAGACTGCAACTCAAATCTAGCTGGAGTACACAGCTAATGCTCAATGAAGAGCCTGAGTCTGCAGATCAAACTAGAAGATTGTATAAGATTTTCTTTTCTCTCTACATGACAGCCTTGTGAGCACTGATGAGCAAAGTGTGAAAGATGACCTTGGGACAGTTGCATGGGAGGAGCTCCAGCAGAACCCATCACAGTTCAGCACAGCACTCAAGGAGATGAGAAGTTCATGCAAAAGAACTTGTGATATCAGGAACAACATGGTTTACTGGTAGACTGTCTCTTAGGCTGTCTACTTTAGGCAAAATAAAATTAAAGCTTTGAAGAGAACACCTCAGCTGCAAGTCTGCTGAACAGACTTTGTTGCTCTGGCTGGTGAAATGGACTTCCATATAGTTTGCTAGAAAAGTCTACATTAGTTCAACCCTAGATTTTGTCCTCCCAAGCCCACATGTGAAGTATTGGCCTTCTAGATTTGTTACCTGTTTCTTGTCAAAGTATTTCTTTCTCATATTTTCTTTGATTTTGACTCCTATTTAAAACACACATTTTTAGATGGGGAGAAATGTGGTGTTCAAAACATCTGTTCCAGATATTTGTCTGGGCTCAAGAAAAATCCATTACATCCTTTATTGGAGGTTTGAAACACTGATTTATTACTTCAGTACTAAAAGAAACAGTAAATTTCATGGAGCCTTTCTCTACAAATCTGAATTAGTACTGTTGCACCGACTGGTGGAATACCTTCACAACTCTTCAGGTTTTTTTCCTTAAACAGAAATAAACAAGACAACATGGGCTTAGGCCTTTAAATGCTGCAGACAAGTTCACTCCTCAGAGGAAAATCAAACAGAGATCCAGGCTGCAGCTGGATGAGGAAACAGAAGGGACAACTATTTGCTACTCCCTCACTTCTGATAGTATGTGCTCAGCTGTGATTAGACACATAGGAAAGCTCATGTTTTCTTTTGCTGTGAGGAAAAGGTAAAGAAAACCATTGCATGTGGTGAAGTATAAAGGCGACTGCTGTGCTCTCTTTCCCTTGCATTCTTCTTCTTTTTTTTTTTTTTTNAACTGTCCAAAAGGACCGTGAGAAAACAGGAAGCTTTGAAAAGTACAAGAGAAAGCAAGATGAAATCTATTTGCAGGCAGTTCCCCGGGGACATGTGAGCCATTGTTAAGCAGGCTGTTCATACAGCTATATCCTTCCTTCTGCTGAGGAGGAGCTTGGTGCCAAAAGGCTGCTATCTGGTCATTGCCTTAACCCTGCAAGTACCAGCCAGGAATGTTTGCTTTCAAGTGTCTTTGAGGGCTCTGTCAGAGAGGTAATGTCAGGAGGTTCCTAATGCAAAAAAGCAATTCCTGATTCTGCCTCTGCTTATTGTTGCAATCTTCACTATCAGGGGGCTCTGATGTTGGTTCATACCCCTTCAGCCATATGAGAAACAGATTCACTGTGCTCACTTGTTTCTTTCCTCATAGGAACACTGGGTGGGGACAGAAAAGTAAAAAAATAAGAAAAACAGGTGTTCCTGTAGAGCTTTTGTTACTGTCTGGAAAACATACTGGTGATACTCTGTTTCCCAGTTCCAGCTATTGCCCTCTCCAAGTTTTGATAGTCTGTCATCATCAAACACTGAGCTGAACACAACCTTCCAGCTAATCTGCACGTACCTAAAAAAGTCATGTGGATCCACACACTGCACCCACAAAATCTGATCCAAAACTGAGTTTCTTTCCTGAAGTTTGAGGAGTCAGAGGAGAACTTCATCCAAATGGGAAGAAAAAGGCAGTTTTGCAGATGTTCTCAAAGAATGAAAACCTCTACCAGACCTGACATGTTACACTCTAAGAATTTCAGTAAAATAAATTCTTTTATCGACATAGAACAACGTAAGCACTACTATACAAAATACTATTTTCATAAGACATAAATTAAAATAAAACAAAACAACTGAAGTTGGAAGACTTTGCCGCTGGTTTTTCAAAGTAAAATTTTTTTAAGTTAACAAAGCAAAATGACGAAGTCAGAAAGCTTCATTTTGACATTTTCTTACTATAACTAGCACTGAATATCATATATTCCTACGACATTTTGAAATTCTACATTTTTTGAAGACAAAATAATTCCATTTAAAATTTTTCATCCATCTCTGCTTTTTCATGAAATGTTCCTTTTAAGAAAATATTCAATACCGTAAAGATGTAGGATGAAAGAGTTCTAGAAATTGCTTCCAAATCAGCCTTCAGTTACTTATGCATAAGCTGGGTACTGTATTCACAGCCATCTTAGAATAAATTAAAGTGAGGAAAAAAATCTACCGCCTTTGACTTCACAACTTATGATTACAGTAATGAATCAGGCAGCAAAAGAACATATGCAGCATGCAATACTGAGCAAGAATATAGATATGAATAATTCAGAAGGAACATATTAGAAGTAAACACGGTCAATAAAGTCTTAAATGTTTATGGGGAGGGAGGAGAAGAGAGGATGGAAAGGGAATGTTAGCCTCCAGTGCTGGGGGGAAGCAACAAACTGGAATTTGCACAGGTTTGTAAAAAGGCCAGGTGGTCTCAGAGGCTCTTTTGTTAGCATACAGATATCCTGCCCTGAATTTCAGTCTGGTAATCACACTTGGCCCACTCAAATCCCTTCTGTAGTTTTATTTTGCTGTGGGTTTTTCTGGCTCCTTTCTTGAACTGTTATGTAGCATCACTGTGTGAAGTTGTGGCTGCTGCATCCTCTGTAGGATGCATGACTTGATTTCTGCTTTTTGCCAGTGTTTCAAGCTATTAAGCACTTAAACTTCTGTTTGGATGGTTGTACTAAGCAAATGTCAGATGTGTTTATTGTCTGTGGCACTTAAACAATCATAAGGCCAAAAAACCCCAAACCTATGTGAGGATGAATGATATTGAAGGGAAAGGGAGTAAACCACAGGTATTTTGTGGTTATTTTGTGCTACATAAGCAGAGTCTGGATAAAGAAGGAAAATCAGACTGGTTTATGCTAACTTTTGAATGCAACTGCATTATGTGTTAGCAAGTTTTGTTTTTCTAATTCTACCATACCATAAGATGATAATATCAGAGAAATATATTGTAGGTTAATGCCTCTGCCACCAAATGCACTTACCTTGCATTTAAAGGGTTTGACATCAGAGTGAACAATCATGTGGGCCTTGAGAGTCTGCTTTTGCACAAAGCTCTTGAAGCACAGGTGGCATTGATAGGCTCTGATATTGGTGTGGATCAGGACGTGTCGCTTCATGTTGGCCAGCAGGGTAAATTCCCGGCCGCAAATTCCACATTTGTGCTCTTTCACTCCCTGAAAGAAAAGAAAAATTCTGTGGATGGAAAATTTTCTAGGTAATTTAATTATCAGGACAGCAACTCATGAATTATTCATTCTGCATTAGCAAAGTTGATAATAAATTATTTCACTTTTAACATTTTTCAGAGCACTTATGTATTTTCTCCTGACAAATTCTTACAGGCTTCTGAGAGGCAGAGAAGTGAAACAAAATGTAAGCTTAATGAAATAATGAAGTCTGTTTACAAATCAATCAGACATAATCAGTGTCAGAGCATCCGTCTCCTGCTCTGCTGCTTAAGTAAAGAATTGATCAAATGTGTACAGTTACCAACCAAGAATAAAAGCCCACAAGTTAAAAGACTAAAGTAGTGCTTGCCTTTAATAATTGAATGTGACTGGATTATGAAAAAGGCACAGCCCTATTTTGAAGAAAGTTATGGAAAATAATCAAAGTAACTGAGAGTAATCAAGCAATATCACCAAATAAGGTTACACATCTTACATTTATTGCAGAGAAGAAAATGTGTTTACTCTTAGTGGGATTTTCAGTACTTGTAATGGAATTATTTCATTTTATATGAGGTTTACAGACCGTTTCTATCCCTTTTTATGCTATCCACTCAATTTACTACTGCATAATTCAATATTCTTGACCACCCGTGTGGTCTGTCAGCTTCTCAAACAGTGATTTAGATACTATGAAAATCAAAGAATTTGCTACTAAACAGCTTAAGAGTTTAACTTGCTGAAGATAATAAGGATTTACTAGTGAGGTGCTGAGAGCAATTACTCCTTCTACAGGCCTTCTTTAAAAAAGATGTGAAATGACTGTCAGTGGTTTTCACAGTTAAATACAAAGCTAAAACCGAACATCACTAGCAGATTCAAGTGTCTGCTCATCTGATATCAGACTGCTTTTACTTGCTAAGTACCGTAAATTATATTCACAGCTGAATCCACCTGCAGCTGTGGACAAAGAAGCAGAAGCTCTCTAAGGGCTCAGGGGCATTTCATCTCCTGTGACAAAAAAACCTACCACGTCTTCAATTAGTAGAATCTTGCATGGTAAATCCCAAGACCAGGGAATCTCCATAAAGAACAGAAATTATAAGCATAAAGCAGAAAAGAAAAAGCAAATGTGGAAGTAGAGGTTGTCTGGTTTCCAAAGAATATGTGACTATAAGACTCAAGTGCTGTTGTTTTCTGTATTTTTAGTGTTTTTAAGGTAAAAGCCAAAATTCAAATGTTAAGGGAAAAAATATGCAAATCTGGAAGCAAACTTTTTTTAAAGTGAAAGGTTTTGACTTGCTTTATTTTTGCAAAAGTGACTGGTGATTTTCAGAGCTTCTTGAATAGAACAATTACATTGTTCCTATTTTTGAAAGCAATCTTTTCGGAAATGTTCCAAAGCTTTCTCCTACCTCTAAGCTGACCCTGCTGTCATCACTGTCAGCAGTGGCAAGACTGACACTTGATATGAATTGGCTGTGATTATGATCTTGCTTGTTCATTTCTATTAATTGGTGTTCAGGATAACATATGCACAAAGGGGAATTTTTCTTAGGGTTATTTTGTTTTTTAAATGTCTCATTATAATGATTCTTCAAAATCTGATGAGAAATAGTATACTTTTTTTTTTTTTGCTGCAGTCCACTGCAAACCCATGTACTTCCTAATTAAGAGAACAAAGTATCAGAACTGGCTTTCAGTAAAAAAATACTTTAAAATCTTGGGATTGGGAGGGTGGTTATACACCTCTGCAAAATTTTACAGAAGGCCATTCCGGAAAAAAAAAACCCAAGAAACAGAGAGATGTGAATCCAGTTTGGGAAAGTGATATGGGGGTTTAATTGAATACCTGCTTATAACAAAGTTGGGTTTGTGTGTACTTTCTTAGGGCTGACAAAGACATCTGGCTGATTCAACTGCCAGCAATGCTGAGGTTTCTGAGTGAGCCTCTGCAGCTGACAAAAAGCACCTATATTTATCTTTAGCAGCCTGGATAATCATCATACTAACTTCAGATGCAAGGTGAGAGCTGGCTTACCTTGTGAGTCAGGGAGTGTTGCTTCAGGTGGTGGGGCTGCACAAACTCCATGCCACACTCAGTGCAGATGTAGGGGCGGATGTCTTTGTGCTTCATCATGTGGTTTTGCAGCTGACTTGGGTACTGGAAGGTCTTATCACACTCGGTGCAGTTGTACTGTATAGGGCCACGGTGGGTGGTCAGGTGTCTCTTCAGCTGGGCCAGAGTTGGAAAGTCCAGACCACACTCCACACAAATGTTCTCTCGTCCACTCTCGTGCTTGGACTCGTGTGCTTTCAGCTCACTGGGGTAGGCAAAACCCCTGCCACAGATCCTGCAGTTGTAAGGTTTGATGTCACTGTGCTGCATCATGTGCCTCTTGAGGTGGCTGGTTTGAGTGAAAGCCTTGTGACACACCTGGCATTTGTGGGGCCGTGTGCCCTGGTGTGTCAGCATGTGCGTGTGCAAGTGGCTCAGCTGCTTGAAAAGCTTGCCACACCGGGTGCAAGCATGTGGCTTAATGCCACTGTGACCCAAGATGTGGGTGACCAAATTGTACTTGGATGTGTAAGACTTCTCACACATGGGGCATTGCCAGCGTTTCTGTTCACCCCCCACATCAACATAGTAGCTGTCATCTATCTGAAGGTTGACATCTACTCTTTCCACTTTCTGTTTGTTTTCACCACTTTCTCTTACTTCAGCCCTCCTGAAGGGTAGTTCTGGGGGTCTTTTCATTTGGAAAGGGTTCCTGAAATGAAGGTTTGGTGGTACAATGAAAGGAAACATTAAGCCAGGATGGACTTTAGGATAGTAAGGGTAAGGAGCCTGTATGAATGCTGGGCTACTGGGCCATGCCATGTTAGGCTTCACTGGTTCTTGCTTAATGGGCTTGGCTCCAAAATGCTCCAGAGTCCTGTAGAATTGAAAACCAAAGTTGCAGAGGTCAATCATCTGGGAACTGTACTTGGGCTGAGCTGGCTGTTGGAACACCAAGGGGAGACTGGAAGAGCCTACGTCGTTGTGGTCTTCAGATCTGTCTGGTGATGATGAGGAATCCTCAAGGGTGATGGGAGGAGGCACTTTTGTGGGCATGCTCTTGCGTTTACGAGACCCTCCTTCCAAGGACCCCTGCAAGGTTTCCATGTTTTCAAGAGGAGGAGGACCATAGCGGAAATGTGAGAGGTGTGTTCTGAATTCTTCATCAAATTGAGTTGCTCTGTGTGGCTTTGTGACGGGGTTGAGTGGCTGCAGGCAGCGGGAGAAGGGAGAGGCTTGGGTACTGTCCACATTAAAACTCGTTTCTTCGTTCTTCATCATATTCAGTTTTCTTCTCTGCGGCCCAAATTCCTTAAAATAAGCGAAAGAAACCCTTAATCTGCTTATTTCTTCCTGTTCTTCTGGATTTAACATTCTATTGACCATTTTATTGTTTTGAAGGTTGTTGGGTTTTTAAAATACAACTAAGGATTTCTTAGGTCCATATGAGACAAAGGCCTTTTGAAGCAGAATTATCTTTGTAAGTGAAACGCAAAAAACTTTCGTCTTCCTGCAGCAGATTTGACCCACACAACTATTTTTTTACAACATAAACATTCTGTACTCTGACACACTACTTCACAGATGAATCAGTGTGGCAATATTTCTGCCTAATTTAATTCAGTCTGTCTGTGGGCAAAATTCTGTCCTTGGCTGTGCATGAGCAGGCTCTAAGAAATTGGCGGTGCATCTAAAGGATACGGCAATACAAACAATAATATGCACATTTATTATGGTTGTGACATGAAAAGCCAAAGCCAAAAAATGTTAAACTTCTTTGTATCATTAACATGTGCTGCTGTGAGAGAAAACAATGGCCAAGTGATCTAAGGACACTGTGTACCATCAGGTTTTGCGCCATGTTTCCTGGCTGCTCGCACTTTGTATTGTAATAAGAAGGCGGAGATTAATTTATTTTCTTTGTTTTAATCACAGAGATATTTGTCTGGCAGATCTGGGGGAGGAAAGACATTTGACAACTCTCCAAACTACATTCAGTTTAATAGGCCTTATCTGAGATTTGTTTGCTTGCTTGTTTGTTTGTTTGTTTCTGAACAGGTGGGCAAAATCACCACTATAAAACTAAATATAGAACTGATGTCAACAAAACCCCTGGGACGCCAGAGTAACTGACACCTAAAAATGCTCTGAGCATATCTGATGATACAGTGTGATGAGGCAGGCTAATAATTTTCTTCTGGCAAAATTTTATGTTCCACTGATCATACAGTGAACTTCATCTGAATGTGTGATTCATCTAAATTATTGGTTATGAATTTTGGTTCATCTTAAATAAGGCTCCTACCTTTTCCCTTGTCCTTCTAGAGTCACAGAATCAGAAAACTTTCTTTAGAAAAGACCTTTAAGTTCATCAAGTCCAGCCATTTACTGCCAAATCCACCACAAAAACATGCCCCTAAGTAGCACATCTACATGTCTTTTAAATACCTCCAAGGATGACAGCTCAATCACTTCAGCTGGCAGCCTGGTTCAGTTCTTGACCACCTTTTCTGTGAGGAGGTTTTTTCCCTGGCACAACCTGAGGCCATTTCCTCTTGTCCTGTCACTTGTTACCTGGGAGAAGAGGCAAATACCCACCTGGTTACAACCTTCTTTCAGGCAGTTGTAGAGAGTGATAATGTTTCTCTGAAGCTCCTTTTCTCCAGTCTAAACAACCCCAGTTCCCTCGAACACTCATTACAAGTCTTGTGCACCAGACCCTCCCCCGGCTCCATTGCCCTTCTCTGGCCTCCCTCCAGCACCTCAATGTCTTTCTTGGGGCCCAACACTGAACACAGGATTTGAGGTGCAGCCTCACCAGTGCCAAGTAGAAGGGGACAATCTCTGCCCTGCTCCTGCTGGCCACACCATTGCTGGCACAGGCCAGGATGCCATTGGCCTTCTTGGCCACCTGGGCACTGCTGGCTCCTGTTCAGTCACTGTCACCAGCACCCCCAGCTCCTTTTCCTCTGGGCAGCTTTCCAGCCACTCTGCCCCAGCCTGTGGCCCTGCCTGGGGTTGTTGTGAGCCAAGGGCAGGACCCAGCCCTGGGCCTTGTTGAACCTCCCACCACTGGCCTCAGCCCATGACCCAGCCTGTCCAGATCCCTCCATGGAGCCTTCCTGCCCTCCAGCAGATCAGCACTCCCACCCAGCTTGGTGTCACCTGCAAAGTGACTGAAGGGGCTCTCCATCTCCTCATCCAGATGATTAATCAAGATATTAAACAGGACTGGGCCCAGTTCTGACCCCTGAGGAACCCCACTGCTGACTGTCTGCCAGCTGGATATAACTCCATTCATTACCACTCTCTGGGCCAGGGCATCCTGACATTTTTTTACATGGGAAACAGTGCACACATGAAGCCATGAGCTTTCTGATTGTCCAGGAGAATGCTGTGGGAAATGGTGTGAGAAGCTTTGCTGAACTCCAGGAGACAGAATACATAGCTTTTCCTTCTTCCACTAATCGAGTCATAGAAGGAGCTCCTGTTGTGGGAGTAGGACTTGCCTTTCACGAACCCATGCTGGCTGAGCCTGATCCCCTGCTGAGCTGCCCTGTATGTGCTGTGTGATGGCACTCAGGATGAGCTGCTCCACAGCCCTCCTTCCAACCCTTCTTGTAGGTGGGAGTCATATTTCCCAACCTCCAGTCAGCTGGGCCCTCCTCAGACATCCAGGAGTGCTGGTAAATTATGGAAAGTAGCTCAGTGAGCTCTTTCACCAGCTGCCCTGGTACCATAGGGTGGATCCCACCAGTCCCACAGACTTGTGCAGGTCTAAGTGCAGGTTGCTGACTATTCCCCCTTGGATTGTGGGGGCTTCATTTGGTTCCCTGCCTCTGTCTTCCAGCTCAGAGGCCTGAGCACCCTGAGAACAGCTGGTCTGACTATGTAAGACTGAAGCAAAGAAGGCACAAAATACCTCAGCCTTTTCTTCACCATTTGATGCAGTTTCACCCCATGTCCAACAAAGAATGAAGATTCTCCTTGGCCTGCTTTTTGATGTGAATATATATATATAAATGAAACTATCTGTGTTATTTTTTGTGGCAGTAGCTGGATTAAGTTCGCGTTGGGCTTTGGCCTCTCCAGTTTTCTCTCTGATAAGTTTGCTGCATTCTTGTAGCCCTCCTGAGGGATGCACTTGCATGAATGTGTCTGTGTGCATGTACCCAGCCAACCAGGCAAAGGTTAGGTTGGAAAACTAGATACATTTTCCCTCTATCATCTGTGACATGTTGGTTCTATTTATACCATCATTCTTGGAAATGCTGGGTGGAGAGCATGAAGGTGAGTGGAGCACTAAATACACTCCTATTTCTATTTCAGGAAGCTCCATGCTGGATAAGCCTTCTTCTAAAGATAGATGAAAGCACATCTCTGTGACCTAGTTAGGCCATGGGCAAGGGAAGGCATCTTAACCTTCTGCAGATTGTTTCCTTCTAATAGTGTAGGCTGGGTAATTAATTATCTTTGACAAAAAATTGTGAAGCTAAAGGCTCAGCAACAAAACTCTAAGACAGAAAATTCAGACACAAGGATCAAACAACTCACAAAGACGGAGGACTAACTGAAGGAAAAATTGAAGGATATCTAAACTTATGATGCAAAAACCACATTGGATAGAGGGAAGAGAAAATAATTGCTTGCAATCTGGACAAGTATCTCATAATCATACCATGATATTTCAGTCACTAGTGCACTGACTGGAAATAGTGCACATATATATACACAATATCAATTCAAGTAATCATGGAATATCCTGATTTGGAAGGGACCCACAAGGATCATCCAAGTCCAACTCCTAGCCTTGCACAGGACATCCTCAAGCATTAGTCCATGTACCTGAGAGTATTATTCAAATGCTTCTTGAACTCTGTCAGACTTGGTGTTGTGACCACTTCCCTAGGGAGCCTTTTCCAGTGCCCAACCGCTGTCTGAGTAAAACACCTTTTCTTGATACTCAAACCAAACATCCCCTGACTGTATCAGACTATTTCCTCAATTCCTGTCACTGGTCACCAAAGTGCAGAGATTTGTACCATCTCTGACTCTTCCCCTCATGAGGAAGTTGTAGACTACAATGAGGTCTCTCTTCTTCTCCAGGCTGAACAGGACAAATGACCTCAGCTGCTCCTCATATGGCATCCCCTCAAGGCCCTTCACCATCTTCATTCATATCCTTCATATAATGTGGTACCCAAAACTGCACACTATCTCCATGTGCATGCATGCATATATATGTAATATATGTGAGTATGTTCCATCAGAGAGAATTTTTACTGGGTACTCATCCTAATGCTTCCTTGTCACGTTAGCTCCCTGGTCAGCATAAGGAACAGTCAGGTCTTGGAAACTCTTTGGGTAAAAAGGTTTGGCTTAAAGAGGGAGAAGGGGGAGGGAATCCCCTGAATACTGAAAAATTCTCAACTTCTTTCCAAATGAAAAAAAAAAAATTAAAAAGGATTTTTAAAAATCCTTTTTAGAAAAATAAACTCACACAATTTGAACATAATGCTTATAGATCAAAATCTTCCCTATAAAGTATGTGCCTCAAACATCTTTCAACTTTTTATCACATTTTTCCCCAGCAATAAGGGTAGGAAATTCTTTAGAAAGCCCACAGCAACTGAGGACCCAGCTATGTTATTTACAGCTTTTGTTGGATTATTGAAATGCTGCCAAAAATACACAGAAATGACAGCAAGTTGTTTCTAATTGCTCACTTGTTTCTTGGCTGCCTGTTACTCCCTTCTTCCACACAAAGTTTTGTGCAAAGTTTCACTCTTTCTTGAACACAGAGTTGTAGGACTCCCTGAAATTACTAGAAAGAAACATTTTTCTTGCATGACTAACCTTTGACTGCTTTCACTGAGCATATGGGCTTATTCCACTGGCCACAGCTACAGGCATCACAGGACCAATCCTACAAGGGAAAGTGTTTATAGTCAGCAACCAGGACAATCAGAGACATGCTGTATAACCCAACACAAGAGGACTTAAAGGAAAGGGGAAATCTAAATATGGATCACTTTGTTGGTTTTTCTCCCCCTGAAATTGCCATGATATATACATTAATTATTTCTTCCTTCATTCTGGTGGCAAAGCCTTGCTAATTTGAATGGAGGCATGATATCAGCTATGTCCAGAACTTAATTCCACAAAAACATGAGTTCTGAGAAAACCATAGAAGAGACAACAGCTTTGACCTCAATGCAAAATATACTTAGGGAACAGTTTCTTGTTCTTTAAATAACTTCAGCAGAGAACTTAAAAGTTTTAGTACAGGTCCAGGTATTGTTTTTCTACCTGGCTCTGGAGTAGCAGATGTCATTTTTATAGTCAACAACAAATAAGTCAGGGAGATAGTCTGAATTAAAATTTTTGGCATTATTTTAATATTTATTCCTATACAAATATTTTTGTATTCAAATATCATCTGGGGACCTTTTGTGTTTCCTATATAAGGACTTCAAAACTTCTTTCTTCTGCACATATTATTATTTAAAATGTAGTGCTATGTAGTGTGATTCTAAACATTGGATGGCCATTGAAAATTCTAGCTTTTATCAGTAATATATAGGCTATTAGGTTTTGAAAACTTGGTCTGGAAATTCACTGAGACAGAAATTTCCATGATGTATTGGTCCTTAAATATAAAACCCTCTACCAAACTGAGCACTCCAGAACCAAAGTCAGTTTCTGTAGAAGAGACAAACATCCTCAAATTTTATTTCTTTATGTAAATGGAAATACAGTATTTTGAAGAATAGCACCACAAACTAACTCTTCCTGTTCAAAACAAGAAAGAAATGTTACAGTGAGTTGAGATAGTTGTTGAGGAATTTCTGAAATAGAATATCTATGCAGCAGCTAATAATCTTGTTAACTTCATGGGAGAGGAACAGAGTTTAAGACAGGATATAAATCAACATTTACTTTCTCATGTCCACTCATTTCTAAGACAAATGATTAAAGAAAGTATGTAAATGATGTTATTCACTTCACAAGCAAATATGTTGTTACAGCCTCCAGTCAATACCCAGTACTAGGGTCAACAGCAGATTTTCTTAAGAATTCAGTAGAATCAAGATTCTTCTTCCTGGATTAAAGTACTTTCTGTCTATAGAACAATAATATGTTCTGCCATTTAAATGTGAGGTTATGAAATTTCTCAAATTTAAACACTGACTACAACTGTTCTGATTTTTCCCCTGGGCCACACAATAAAGCCAGAAATAAGGATGAGTGAAAGAGATATTACAAAGGCAAATGGGTTACTTTATTAGGAGGTTTGCACTTGTGTTTGCTCTTTCAGAAGAAGATGAAACAGACAAAAGTGGAGGAAGTCTAAAGGGGGCCAAATTGGCTGAACAGCTTCTCTTCTCTGGAAGAGAAATTGCATGTTTAATTGAACATGCAGGACTGTGGAAACCATGCCCTGTAAGACTGCAGTTCTGCTCTCCTTTTGAGGCCTGAAATATGGCCATCTACAAGCAAAGAATTAAAACTAACAGCTGTTTCTTTTGGGTGTGGGAAGGATTACTGACAAATTTAACACTATTATGTTTCTTCAGCTAAAGTCGAGCAGTTGGTGAGCTTCAGCTTTATTGAACAACCAGCTGGGTGGGTTTTTTTTCAATCACTGATTCTTGTCAACCATTATCATGGTGATAATTATCATTATTTTAATAGGTTTGATGAGCTCTCAGTCTGCTTTTCCAAATATGTTTTGGTTTTAAATGTATTCAGTTATACAGCTGTTGAACTAAGCGGCAAATTATTTACAGTTTTCTCTCATTTGCTATGTATGCAAAACTTGCATCTGTCTGAGGATCTGACTGAAGGATTTTATTATACTGAATTAATTTCATTTCAGCAATGAAGTGCTCCCTACTGAATCTAGAATGTGTTAACTTATTTGTCAGACTTTGAAAATGCCAAGAACACCTGTACTAAGGTGAAAATGTCCATTAGTGGTAACCAAGTATTTTCGGGTAGTACACATCTGATCCCTCCTTACCATTTTCCCTGTTGTTTTCCTTCAACAAAAGCATGGATCCTTCTAGGCAGAAGGCAATAAAACATGTCCAAACCCACATCAGAATTTCTCTAAAATCAGTGTCAGACCTACTATCCTATTCTTTAGAGAAGCCAGTGCAAGGTGTACTCTCCATCCCTGTTCTCCAAGCATATATTTCAATATTTCAAGCAGAACATTTTGAAAAATGGACCCCATTAATATATATGGAGTGTATGCTAATAAATTCAATCTAAGTATATAAACTGTGTGCATATTATATATAAACTAAGTATATATTAACACACCCAAATCAGCCTTCAAGTTTCTATGCTACAATATTTGAAGCTAACCTAAAAGATTATTTATGTTTTAAATGAAAAGAGCACTTCTTCTGCCATAGTCTGGAGCTGAAAGAAGACAAAAATTTGGACTACCTTGTGAAATTTGGACTACCTTGTAAAAATAAATATGGATTTACAGAAAGTATCCAAAATCAAGGAGGCAGATGTTGATGACGAGACACAAATATAGTGGAAGCTTTTAGAAAAACAAACCTGAGCTAGGAACAGTAGTCATTGAGTTTAGTCAAATCCTTTTCAATACCACTTCTACAAACACTTGTTTTCTCAATCTCACATGCATGTAGACCCAGTGCCAAATGAAGTCCATGATTTAACCATTAACTTCATTATCTAAAGACATAAAGTTTCTTGCCCCATGCCTTTTACAAGTGATATGTCTGCTGAAATGGAGAGCACTATCAAGATAAAGATACTGCCATAAATATTCCTCTTCCCTTTTTGGATTAGTATCACTAATGGAGCTGAAATTGGAAATAAGTAAACAATTGTTCATGAACATGATCTGGAATGACTGAAAATGAGAAGTGGACCAGATCAGGTTTTTTCTTCCTACATCAGTATGATAGTACTAAGAAGATCACTGTCTTTTCACTTCTCCCTGGGAAATTACCTTCATCTGCTGGTAGCAGTCTTCAGGATAAAACTTCTTCTTTCCGTCAACAAATGTGGGGCTTTTTTCTCAGTGAATGCTTGGTAAAAGAAAAGTTACAACTTTGTAATTCTTCATAGACTAATCAGACCTCACTAAAACCTGTGGAAAGAATTCCAATGACATCTGAAAGTATTTCTCACAGTTTGCCTCATTACTTGTTATGGGTTCTGTTGCCCAATGAGAAAGGAACCCATCTATTCTTCAACCAAAAGAAAAAAATACTTATATCATCAGAACATATGTCAGGAGGTGGCAATCTTTGCAGACAAGCTTAATGAAAATCAAAGAAAGTTAGTTGATTAAAAATCTGACAGCTTGACATGACACAGTAAACAGATAAAACAAGTAATTAACTTAAGGATATCTTATTTATTAATTTTTTTCCCCCTTAATTTGCTATTTTGGTATCATCCTAGCTTCATATTTGAAGTTCAGTCATTTTAGATATTCCTTCTGGTCTAAGAGCTTCCTACCCAGAATAGCTGCATTAATATTGTCTGGGAGGTGTCACCAATACAAAGAAATGAGTGTTCCCACAGAAAACTGCAGTAGAAGCTGTCTCCTTGCAACGTCTTTGCTTCTCCCAAATTTTAACATTTTAATATTAACATTTTTTTTTTTTTTGTACATTAGCTGAGAAATGCAGAAGTTTAACATATCCCTTTGCCTGCACTGACTATAGTCTTTGAAGTCATCTTGGATTTGCCTGTCACTTGTATTAATTTGTTTCATTGTTTGTATTCATTTTTAGAGAGCAAGACACTATGAGCACTTTCACAGGAGTATAGTTATTTTGGTGGTCATTATAAAAGAGAAAATGCCTTAAAATAGTATCAAAATGATGCACATTCACTTTTCCATAACTTACAGATCATTTAATTTTATGGTTACTGAAAGTATTAAACTAGATTTTCAGATTTCCTCTGCTGAAAGCCTGGGGCAGTCCCACCACGCAGCCTGGCAAAGCTGGGGTAGTGTTTGTGGCATCAGATGTGTTTATAGGGTTTATGGCATAATTTGCTTTTCCATGTTTGCATTGATTAGATTTAAATCAAAAATAAGTTGACAGATGCTGCAGTGAGGTAGCTGCAGATATATTGCTCCTCTCTAGTGTTAGTTGTCAGTTTAATAAAATGGTTTGCTGTCTTTCTTGTTGCTTTTATGTGTGCTCTGTCTTTATTCTAGAGACACCTTTGCTGTCATTCTCTCTACTCTTCTCTCTCCTAACAAGAGAGTGGGTGAGGGTGACAGAGCAGCATGTCTGGGTTACCCATAGATCATCTACACCAGGGGCTTACTGGCAATGCCTCTGGCAGTATTTAGCCCTGTGGACCTCTCTAGTCATTTCAGGTTATGAACAAAGTAGTTTTTGAGTATAGTTTAGGCTGCTGTTTTGGTTCTTTATTTTTCTTTTTCTTATCCTCCTTTCTCTTTTTTGTTTTCTTTTTTTCTTCCTCTTTACAAGTTTTCTTAGTTCTTCTCTTACATGTTCTTCCCTATTCACTTCTGTATTCCATCTGTTGTTCACTCCCTCTCTACTTCTCTATTCTGTTAGCTAAAATGATCAGCAACAGAGAGACAACCTGAAGAATGAAATTAATGTTAAGCCAACAGACTCTGAAGTGTTAGCTGTTTACACAGTCACCTCAAACCACAGCTACACATGATGGGAGCCTGCAAGGCACAGCAAATTATATGGTCTAAAAGTGAGTAAGGGGAACAAGATTTTATGTCCTCAGCTGATCACCTGCATCTCCCTAATTTGCTGGTAGTAACATGGAATTCAAAGATGCTTTGGAGTGCAAGGGAGAGGGAGCAGCTGTTTGCTGGCAGACCTCTGGCTCCACAGTGCAGCCCCATCCCATTCCTGCCCACAACATCAGGGGCTCTGACCCAGCCTCTTGCCTTTCAGTGTTCCTCCACAAAAACCTGCCAGGTGTAGCTTAGAGGAAACAGTCTCTGGTGAGGCACAGGAAGATGTAAAACCAGGTATGTCAGCTCAGGCTAGAGTGTAGCCAACCCAAGACACTGGTCTTGTGAAGAATACAAGAAACAGGAAGGCATATTATGTCAACTTTCCAGTCTGATCTTCAGGCATCTTAAAAAACTTCCTGCAAACAGATTGTAACCTGAAGTTACACCTGGGAGGAGTCCAGACTCCAGAGGATTGGAGTCTGCAGCCCCTAATAATCACATCTGACCTTCCTCTGTGTCCTGCCCCTTGGCAATTGTGCTTTTATTAGCCTAAAGGTCCAGCAAAAGGAGACTGAAGTCACCACACAGGCTTTATCTAGAGCACTTCCCTAAGAGATCAGAGATGTGATCCAAACTTGGTGGGAGGGAAATTAATCAGTCTCCCATCTTGTGGCTGTTGTATTTTTTTCCCCAATTTTGATGTTGTCAGTGTATATTCAATTACATGTAAGTATTCTTACAGGACTTGGTTCCTGGGAGCATTTGGGCACAGGTGTCCTGAGTTTTCAGACCCTGCAAAAAGCTCAGGGCTGAAAAGGTCAGGTTGGCCATAATGATGACATTTGCAGCACATGTAGTAGAACAGTTTCAAATGTGCAAAGTGTAACTGGTGCCAGCAGACAGGGTGGAAATGCAATGTGATCCTGCCCTCACTAGTCATCGGAATTAATGATGGATTGGCCAGCTCAATTAATTACTCACTTAAACAACTCTCATCCTAATCAGCCAACTTAATTCTCTCTCTGACATCATCTGTGTTGTACTGAAATAATTATGGAATATCTGGGGTGTAGCTGAGAAGAAGATTTGGGATTAGACTGTTGTGAGGTGATGACAACTCGAAAAATTTCTTCCTTTTCTTAAGTGGATAAGGTGATCTCATGTCATAGGCTGGAACCAAGGATGTGTCCCTGCCTTCGTAAAATATGTGGAGTCACTTTAATCCCTGTTTACAGAAGTCCTATCACTCCATCCCTGTTTCCTGTCTATCCCATATCTGCCACTGCCAATTAAAATAATACATTTTTGGCACTGTAGGAATCCTATGTATTAAATAGCTTTTCCTCTGGAAAATTATCAAATAACATCCATGAAGCTTTAGGAATTTTTTTTCTCACCATACAGATACAAAAAGAGACAGGGTGAACAGAAGAACAAATGAATAATATAAATATTAGGAAGGATTTTGTAGTAAAATAGTGATGTTTGATAGAGTGTAGAGTCCTTAAAGAACACTTTGGGTACAATCTTTCCACCGACAATGCACAATCATTAAACACTATAAACAGAACAGAGAGGGTTTGAGCTGTTATTTTAAGAAAAGTAACAGAGCTATGAAGAACATCCAAAATTAGAATGATCAAAAAAGCATGCCCTTCCATAACCCTTGTGCTGTCCTACTTGGGCTGTTATTTTGAAAGCAAACCTTTCACTGGAATTCATGACCTTTAAAAAGGAAATGCACTGAGCTTTTCTTCCTACTGTAATCCCAGTGTCCTTATCACCTACATGGAGGCCAGAGAGATGGGCTGTTCTCCTCCCATCCCTTTGTTGTCCTAAAGGGTAGCTCAGGGCCACCTTCAGCTTGTTCAGCTTGGTTCTTCAAGCCAGCCAGCTGCAGTTAATGGCACTTGATGGGCACCAGATGAACCTGTACACATATGATTGGAAAAGGGCCAAGGGAGAAGGGGACTGTATGGAAGAGATTTTGTAAAAAAGTTTCCAAAACAGATTCAGCTTTAATGAAAGGCCAGGTTTCTTTAAACATGGAAGAGTATTGTTAGTCCTCAGCAGGACCATTGCTTTTTGTATTTCTTGCGTGCTCAATTCCTTGTTTCACACAATTCAAAACTCATAGTGAAACTGAAGGTTGTTAAAGTGGTGGGTACCATGTGTTTCACTAAGACATGTTATATCCTACAAGAACTGAAAGAGGAGAATTTCACCCACAAAGTGACAGAACTAAGTATATATTTATGTATGTGTATGTGTGTGTATGTGTGTATTTATAAAAACATGTCTGCTACCAAACACTTCTCTCGGTGTCCATTTTTTAAAAGTACCAGATAATGCTTTTCTATTCATTTAGGAAAGATGAACAAATTTTATTTCAGCTGAAGACTGAGCAGATTTCTTGCTGGAAAAGCTGCTTGGCCATAAAGACTGATTAATCCTTATTAGCCTCTATTACTCACTTGTAATTAAGCTGGCTTAGTAATGACTTAGATATTTCCCTCTGAACCTAAGTACAGCAGAAAACACAGCAAAGGAATTAGACATATCAGTGCTGTTCTCAGTACACCATTGTGTTTATTCTGTTGAGACCCAACAAGAGAAAAAAGGAATCATATCAATAAACATTTTAAAAGGCTCTTAAGGCAAATTGCTGAGGCATTGGAAGGAACTTCTTTTGGTATAACTGCATTTTGATTAGGGAGGTCTGCTTTCCAAACTGCCAGAGCATAAAACCTCTGTTAAAGCTTTGAAACTGCTCTGAATGTGTATTTATTGTCCAGAAAAATTATTGCTTGCACGTACATGTCACAATTTCTTTCAAAGAGGGTTCATTTTATAAAAATAATTTTATTTAGTTTGAAGGGAAATAGGTTCACTTCTTCAGTTTCAGCACAGAATGGCATTTTTGTCTCATCATATGAAGTACCTGCAAGGAGTAATTTAAGATACCTTCCTCTGTGCCTTTGCCTTTTACTTGTGGTGCCAAACTTGAATCTTGTCCTTGATTGTACAAAAAAATTACTTCCCCTCTCCGATCCCGAAAACACATCCTGCATATCACTCTTGATGATTTTGTTACCTTGTAGAAAGTTTTAAAAATTAGCACCAGTTTGTTGCCAAAACTACAGAAAATCTGAAATTCAAAATGAATTTTATCTTGCTTCTGCGATTTTCGTCAATTAGAAAACAAATTCCTTTGGTCAATATGAGGAAAAATTCTTGAGGTTAATTATTTTAAACTGAAATATATTTAAAATGCTAGTTTTGCAAAATTCAATAAACTAGCATATTAAGTGGGAAAGACAGCTCAGACTTAGCTAAGTATCACCAGCANAGAGGGAGAAGAAAATCAACATAGTTTGAAACCTAAAATTCTGAACATTTCCCAAGCCACTCTAGTACTAATCCTTCACGATGAGTGATGACAAAGTGTTGCTCTGAATACTAACTCAGTTCAGATTTTCATCACAGGGAAAAAGAAACCAGAAAACCCCATCAAACCACTGTGACTCTACAGCACTACAAAGAATGGCCAACTAGCATTATAAAATGAAGTTTTGTGAGAAATCACCTCATATATTACCATAACTGTCTCTACCAATCCCTGCCCACACCTCCACAATGCCAGTCCCAATCATTCTACCCAGGACCTTTTCCCTGGAAAAAACAAGTATCACATACTAAAACCTGGAAAAATTAATAGGAATTATTGCTGTCTTTTAGGGCAAAAAGCAGGTAAGGCTCTGGTCTGAGCATGGGAACATTACCTAGTGAATTCTGTCATGATTTGCTGTCCTAACCAGATTCACTGCCTTCCAGTGGGAGCCTGCTCATTGTTTTTTAGCAGGAAACAAACTACTCAAAATTCTTGTAGCAAGTCATTATGGTGAACCCTGAGTCCTGATCATTCTCCTGCAGAATCCAGTGACAGCCATTCAACTGCATTCTTTACCTGTGGCTGAAGTTTAGGTGAGGTTCACTTTCTGTGGGATGTGAAAAAATCAGTTAATGTGTTTGGAATCAAAGATCAGTATTTCCATTTTTCTGGCAGAGGAAAGAGGAGTTGGTGGGCACCGTTTCTCTGATATATGTGACTCCTTCTGTGACATCCTGACAAAATGCTGTCTACAGACACAAAATTCTTCCAGAAATCTTGGTGTCTTAATATTGTGAGTGCAGCATTATTTAGGAAAACTGCTTGACATTGCATTCATACTGCTGTGATTCCTTGCTCTATGGTTCTACAGAAGAAAGATTTCCCTGCTCATTTATAAATGGATGAGCTTAATTTCTGTTGAACCAATGAACAAATTGTTGTCAGGTTGCTCTTCCAGGAGGCCCTCTACAGTTTTCTGTAATTCCTGGCATAGGACAATGGTTTTGGACAAATACAGGATAACCTTCACAGCTTCAGAAATCTGCACTAAGGAACTGACCCAGCATGGGCTGGTGCCTACCAGATGCTTCAAAGAACTTCTGCTGTTCCTTAGAATCTGACAGATGCTCTAAAAACAGGTGATTCCTTCCCTTTCCACCTCCTGATATTGTTTTCATTACACATGTACTCTAAATACTTTCAAGAAAAAGCAGACTGGTAGAAAAATATTGTGCTAACTGGAAGTATTGTATGACAGATGCCCCCTTTTCAAATAATGCTCTCAAATAATTTTTATCTGGAGCTGAAACACCAAGCTGAAACACTCCATGCTTTAGAAAGCAGGTCAGAGAAACAGCTAAACCTGAAATAGTCACTACATTCCAACACATCCATCCTGGATACCTTTAGATTTGGTTTAAATCCAGTGTATTGCATGTTGGTAAGAGCACATACTCTTTCCAATTTACAGTCTTTGGTGGCAGATCCAGCACAGAACCCACCACAAAACAGGAAGCCTTTCATCACTGCAAAAAGGGTCTAACAGTTACACTACCACCCTAAAATGGGAAGACTGAAGCATAAGTGGCTCTTTCACAACCAGGAATAGCAACAAACGGATTAAAAGAAAGACTAGAAATCATCTTGTCCTTCCCAGCCAGCAGCTTATCAGAGGGGCTGGTGTCAGAACAGGAAGGGGCAAAGACACATGCTTCTCTCCCAGAGCCACCACAGCTAGTCCTCTGTTGTGGGAAGACCAAGATTCTCCCATGCAGGGAAATTAGGTGATGTCTGTTCTTCATCAGGCCTCCAGACACAGGCTGTGTGGGTGAAGCCTTCTTGATGTGCATTAGCATCCCTTCTACTAGAGCATCACCAAAAAAAAGGCAGTTAAAAATGTATGCTCCTTCTCACAGCCTTGCTTTCAATTTCAAATCAGTTGTACCTGTCTTGAGCTCTTGGCAGAAAGTGGTGTTATCAGTGTAGGATACTCACTTTACCTTGTCCAATTTTAGTAATTAAAGCAGTCTTCAACTTTGTATTTTTCTGTTTTCTCTGAATTCTAGTGCTTCTAATGGGCATATGCAGGTGAAAACTTGGGAGTTTCCAGGTTTAATTTTTTAAAGATTGACAAGGGAAAAATAGGTTTTCAGGAAACACACTTTCTACCCTAAGATTTTCCATTTAAATCAAATTAATTCCTGCAAAGGAGAATGTGTTAGTGTTTTAGCTTTCATGGTAGAAGAGGGAAGAAGGGAAGAGAAATTAAAAGTGAGGTGGTATTTTCATCCTGCATTTAAATAATTAATGACGGGGATTTTCTAACATAAAAAGCAGGAAATTAGAAATGAAAGTAAAAAACCCCAATTATTCACATAATCTCTTCCCATAACCTCCAGAGCACAAAAATATTTTCTTTTACCTCATGATTGCTTAGCTTAATTACTACCAGTGACATTACATTTTTTTACAGTACATTAAGAATTGTTGGTTGAGAAACAAAATGCTGTTCCACTTATCAAAAGCAGAGTAATATGCACAAAACCATTTGTTTTACAGAAGCAAGTCAAAAAATTTTTACATTTGAAAGGAACTAAACCAAACATTAAGTAATATTTTTCACTGGATCACTAGTATTTTAGAAGTCAAGCAAGAAGGACTAGTCCCTGTCAGGTAGATATAAACAAAAAATACACAACCAGCATGAAAGTC
Source organism: Illadopsis cleaveri (assembly GCA_013399915.1). Lineage (NCBI taxonomy): Eukaryota > Metazoa > Chordata > Aves > Passeriformes > Timaliidae > Illadopsis > Illadopsis cleaveri. The sequence continues at coordinate 141,536 of VXBB01006416.1, forward strand.
AATGCATGTTTTAAATAAATGCTGAGGATTAACTTAGGCATCTTCATTGGATAAAAATCTGAATATCATTTATAAAATGCCACTGCATTTTTAGAGCAATGGAAAGCTGCAATCTCAATTTCAGAATAGCAGATTTTCAGAAAAAAAAAGAATAATCCCAACTAAATTTTTGTGGGCTTTTTTTTTCCCCCCAGATTTGTTTCTTTCTTTTCAAAGGCTTGGCCTTGTTTGTCACTCCATAGTTCTTTCTTCTCCAAGATGACATTCCTCTCTTTTTAGTGATCTTCTGAGATTGTAGGCTAGATCATGGAAAACTACCGAACTTCAGAAGAAAGTAACTATTTGGTTTTAACAGGTAGGAGTTTTTTAAACATTTGTTGGGTTATAAAATTAGTCCATCAAACAAATGAGTAATTTGACAATCTGTAGCAGCTTCACAGCTTGTTTGAAGGAGCAGTGGAATTGGATCAGTTGGTACTGAAGAACATGCATTGGTGCTCAGAAACTACGAATCATTTTTTATCAAATGGTAAGTAAGATGTTGCCTTTCACACCACTGATTTTTGTCCTTTAAGCACAGGCACAGAAAACCCCCATTATCTTATGCAGCCTTTACTGCTTTTGTTTCTTATGGTGCCATTCTGCTGACATGTTCAGAAGAGTGGAGCAGTCCACTCAGAAATCTTTCTGCACCGTTGAGTCTTTGCAATTTCAAAGACTGGAAACAACCTAAGAAGTGCTGTCTGAGATCCATACTCTTCTGTCTCAGTGTGTGGGGCTTGTCTTGTGCTGGTTCCATGACTCATCTCCTCATGCTTATCTTGTTCTAAATCCTGTATATCTCCCTGGCACTCCTAGGAGCAGCACCTTAAAGACACGACACTACATTTATCTGTGAGATGCACATCATGCCTTTCAAACCACCACTACCTGCTCTGCACCCAGATGGTACTAAAACAAGGCTGCTGTTGGTGCACTTGTGTGTGGGAATGAAAAACAATTTATAAAACCCAACCCCTTGAGATTCAAAACTTCAAATTAACTCCTGGTTCAAAATGTACATTAGACATGCCAAAATGTTACTAGGGATGTAACTCAGTGCTGCTGTTCTGTATCCAAAAAGTCTCAGTAGTTTGCACCATTAAAGAAGCTGGTGTTAAATATAAAAAGGCAACTGACATTTACAGAAAGACTTCACTTAACTTTTATGCTTTTTTGAACCAGCCCTGTTAACTTGGGATTTCCATGGGCTACAAATTGTTTCTGTAAGCCCCCTGACATTACTGGTATAACTTAGTTTTTCTATTTCCAAACAAAAGCAACATTCTTCTATATTTTATTTCATTATAATTGAGAACACATCAACTGGAAATAATGGCTTTAAATAATTCTCTGAGGAAATACATACACTGACTGACCATTTACTTATTGTGTTATATACATAAATATGACTACCAGCCGTAGAAACAGTGAGATTTTAAACAAAATAAATGCAAACTGTCTCTTTATTCTTGGCTTCTTGTGTGAATATTTTTATAATTTTAAGAGTTGTGTCATTAACCATTAACAGTCCAGTCTCTCACAAAAATTGGGGTGGATAACTGAAAATTCATTGCACAAATATTTAATTTGTGCTGCAAACTTGTAGCAAATCTGTACCCAATATAGACTCAGATTACACCTTTCTTTGCTGTAATTATCTCAGTAATGTAGGAATAATGTCAGCCAAAAAATCATTTTCCTGATACCTCAAGAAAGACATTAGTTCTGTTACAAGCTCCTGTTGTACTAAATCATGTTACAGTGGTTCTGGAATAAATTATACAAAGTGAAAATAAATAAACTCCAGAGGATTGCAAAGATGTATTTTTTAAAGGAGAGTAAACCTAATAGGTAAAATATAAGAATGAAATTCAAAATTCAAGGTCTGTTTTTTACAGTCAAATTACTAAGCTCTTAATTAAAATTTAAAAAATTACTGTCAAATTTTAAAAGCTCTTTCTCTGTGCTCTTCATTGGTGACTGGGTTTTGAAACAGAATATACTGCTTTTGTTCACCTACTACGATTTAAACAATTTTGTTTATATTTATGTATTTCACACAATGTCTCAGAGAAAGAATTTATTGAATATGTGATCTAAATTAAGAATACACAAATGCTTATCACCTTCAGAAATAAAATCTCTACATAAAGCTGCAGCTTGCTTTTACCTACATGGCAAACTGAACTTCTGGACCAACCAGACCAAAAACCTACAAGTCATTGCAATTCAGACTAATACCCTTGGGTATTAGGGTATTAATACCCTGGGGTACCCCAGTCTGAACAAAATACCACCACAAACACAAAGCTTATGTAATTTTCTGTGTGGGTTTGGAAGACTCCTATAAGTCTCACTTGACGTAAAAACTGGTATTCCAGGTGTTTGACATGTACCTGTCAAAATAGCTATCCAAATTGTGTCTTTAATTTGCATCAGCACATAATTACATAAAAATAAACCCAGATATCCCAAGGGGAAGATGTGGCAAATGGTTTTCACGGCAAGACCAGGCACACGTTTATTATTAGCAGATAACAAGTTGTTTTTGAGTTAAGTATAACCAAACAAACTACAAACTCATGCCAAACAAGTGGCAACATTAAGTTAAGGAGTTCAAGAAGAAAGTTATTTCCATCTCCTTTGGCAGGACCCCCTTTTGTCTGCTCCTAAAGCAAAAGGAATCTACAACTTACCCAGAAACTGAATATGTGCTAGATCATTCCTTCTTATGGAAAAACTTGCAGAAAGACACCAGAGAGAGGGAGGCAGAAAGTCTTTCCCACCAGTTGTTTCAGTGAGGGGTGGGAGCAGGAGGCTGTCCCAGGGTGGAAGGGCAGCCCAGGTACCCTGGCAGGGGCAGGATTTGGAGCGGGGCAGCTGGAGCTGCCTGCCAGCCCTCTGCAATATCTGCCCACCATTTGAAGTCTCTCTGTCTGGGCTCTGGGTATACTGCAGAGGACCCTGCAATTCAGAGAGCAGCAGCTTGAAGAAATACTTAAACATAGGATGAGCAAATTCTCCTTCTGCAAAGAAATGGACACCTGTCCCTCTTGCCCCACCTCTGCATTCTGCTTTTATAAAAGTGTGTGCGGATTTTTCTCATGCAATACTTGAAACATACTCTTGCATTCAATCACTGTGGTGCATTTATGATCAACATGAAAAACATTATTGATGGCCACAAAAATGCAAATAAGAGATACACAATTGAGTCCATCCTATTACAGATGTGGATGATCAGCCTCAGTTTTGTTATGTACTGCGCAGCATGAGCCTTTTCTTTTGTTTTGTTTTTTTTCCAAGTGAGATCCAGGAACCATCTTACCACCTCTTAAATGTCATTGTTCCTAGACTAGTCATATACACAGATGAGTAGAGATAAACATGTGTAATCCTAAACACAATGCAGTTTGAAGGGTACAAAAATCAGCCCCAGTAATTCTTCTCCCAGTATAGTACAGGTTGGTGAGTTGGAGCAGACTTCAGTACTGGCAGATGACAAATGAAATGCATTGATTCCCATACGACACAGCTCCACTCTGTATTTTAGCAATGGCCCACTGAATCTTGCTGAAACAGTTGGGATAAAGTTAGTGAAGCCTGTAACAAGATTCTGGTAGCAGGACTTATATACGCAAAATTCACAGGAGATTATATTACGAATTTTATCAGCCTCCTTGGAAAATACTTCCCTATCTGCATAGGTTAAACCATATGGTAATAGCACCAGTATCTAAAAACCAGACTATAGGTATCTCTAGCATAAAAAGACCACTTGTTAATGCATATGGTTATTATTCTTTTATCAGTTAAGTGTGTATCTGATTAACGCCTTTTCTTAATACAAAAGCAGATATATATATATATATATACATATATATATTGCACTTCTAAAGAGTTAACTATAAAAGCATTTTACTTAACTTACCAGTTGTTGAAGCTGCAAGGAGTCTTGCCCTAAACACTACCTGCTCTCATGTTTGAAATATCTGTCTTTCTCTCCCGCTGTCTCCCTCCCTCTTGTGCAGAGATTGCAGTAAACTTAGAAAACTAGCAGGGACAATGTTTCAAATTACTTAAGAAGGAGAACAGGAACAATCATTTCGTTCTCTTTTTTTTTTCAGATGAGTACAGTACCTTCAGAAAGAAGGAAGGAAGGGAGGGGAGAGGAAGTCAACAACCCTTTGCTTTCCTGCAAAAAAATAAGGAAACAGCAGATAGCAATCTCGTTTTCTCTCAAACAAAATGCTTGGAAAAATAAATATATCCAATCCAAAAGGAATTCCTCAAGTATTATATGTGCATTATTGGCTTCATAAAACCTTCTTTACAGCTTGTTATGTGCAACTACATGAAAAGAATTTCCGAAGTAGTAGATAGGAATGAGACACCCATATCTTGTGCAGAACAATTAGGTGTAAGTTTGCATAGATAATGAAGCTTTTAATCTAGAGAAAGACTAGTCATAGACGTATACCCAGATCTTGTTTCCATGGTGATATAGGTAAAAAAATGCCTAAAATCCCTGTTTACAGTGATCACAAGAAAATAGCATGTTGGCTATTTATAGAATGCTGTGAGGGAAAAGAAGGGTGATGAAAGGGGTCAGAAAAATGGCAAGGATCATAGATTGATACTGGTAGTGTAGCAATGAGTAATTGATCTCAAAGAATGGCATTATAGAAGGCATACACATTTATCAGTGTATGCAGTGTTTTAGAACAGATTTTATACTTAATTTGTTTCTTTCCTTCTTTCTTTCTTTTGCCATTAAACGTATTTTGACAACCAGATACTGGCCAGCTGGCCAGAGTTATACTTGGGATAAGTTTAGCCCATTGTGTTCCACTGTGTTTTTTCTTTGCTTGTATCTTTCCCCCTAACTTTATCTATCATCTGAAGGTCACTTACAGTGATTAGATGCTCCCTTTTTTTTCCCATTAATTTTTTTCATTCTAACATTCTTGCCAGTAAATACCTTCACACTGTCACAGAGCTATGTGTGGTTTATCAGGTAGTTTATCTGGTAATGCAGTAGTAAATATGGAGCTGCCTCTCAACAAACAATTCAAGTTGATTTCTGTGAAAGACTTAAAGAAAAAAAAAGTCTTTTCAAAGGGCCCTCTCCTACATCCTCTGCATCCAGACTTTGCTCTGGAAGCAATATCTAGATCAATGCTGCTGAAATAATTTAGATTACTGCTGTAAATCCAGTCTTAATGGAAGGACAAGTTGGTATGTTATCCCACAGAGATTACTATTTCATTTATTGTACAATAACAAGAATTGATAGGCTTTAAACCAGCACAGGAAGTAGTCCTTTAGCACCTGTATTCCTTCATGATTCCTGGTGCTATTTCCGGAAGATATCTAGCCATTATTTGGTTGGGGCAGCTTTTATCTTAATCTTTATCTTTATCTTATCTTCAGAAAATTAAATCTTTGATAATGGGCATCAGCATTTGACAGAGCAATGCAGGTGCTATGAGTGATCTCTGGCTTTACAAGACCACCAGGGTTTTCTGAAATGGGCAAAACCATAACTTGAGGGTGAATTTTAAAAGCAAAAGTACGCATTGCACTTAGATTATATACTGGAAGTGAAGTCTTTAATTCTCCCTTGGGAATGGAGCTCCTAATCAAAGAGATCTCCTCTGCATACTGAGCACAAGGAAATGAAAGAGGCATGGAAGGCCATCAAAGTAATGTATTGTCCTGCAGGGTCAGCCTAATAGCACAAAACCTGTGATTTAGTTTCAAAATTGTTTTTCACGATCTTGAAGGTAGTAGCAGCTTCCAGGCTGTTCCAGATAGTTTAATTTATTTATTTTCCAGGGACAACAGGCTAATGAGACCCTGTAATGAGACGCTGCCATTACGTAGCATTTTTGTTTCTCTCCATTGGAAACTCAGTACAGAAGCATATTTTAAAACCCATACTGATTAAGTGGGGACCATTGTTAAGTAAGTCTTAAGTAAGTATATGTGATAGTCTGTATAGTCCTCTGTGAAGGACTTCATTGCCACAGCTATCCTGTACTTCTGCAAAGAGCAGCTTCCCTTTCCTTGAGGAGTGCAAAGCCAAGGAGTTGGACACAAATATCTACAAAATTCCTTCAATTGGTTATGAGACTTTGCTATCCTGATTAAAAGGGACTCTGAGAGATGCCCACTTCAGCAAGGACAGCAGGAGATGTAAGGTCTTCTTTCACTTAATTCTACCTCATGTTCCATTGTCAGCAGCCTTTCCACCATCCAAGAGGTCAGGACTTACTTAGGTTCCCCAGCCAAGCCCCAGCATGCAGCCACTGAAGCACTTGACCTGTTCTTACTTTTGCCAATTTCTCCCAACTGTTGCCAGGAAATCACAACCTAATGAGGAAAAGGCACTAAAACTGTGATTTTCATGCCAGAAAAATACCTTGCAATGCATGTCTTTTGCACGTCAGGTCAATGTGCAATTACTAACTGCGGAGAAAAATAAAGGCATGTACAAAATCATTAGTACCTAGAGCCATGCAAACCAAGTAACAAGGCATGGCACTAGGATATTTACCCAAGTTTTTAAAGGAACAAATTGGTATGGTTTTCAGAACATTTCTGGAAGAAATATTTGCCTGGGTTTTTTTGTTTTGTTTTTATTTTAACCTTTTCTTACTCTTTCTTACAGTTATCAAAATGAAGACACTGAGACAAATTCAAAGGGATTTGAATTTTCAGTGTCAGCCTCAATGCAGTTAGATGAAATTGAGTGTAAATACTTCCTGGGTCCAGTGCATAATATCATGTAAGGAGTGGTCATGAAAAAAGCTTGTATTGTGTTCATGGTCAAGGTAAGTTCTGAAGACCAAGAGGATTCCTCCAGTACCAGTCTGTATGATTAGACCAGACCTTTAATTTGATTAGCATATATGAAAGCCCTTTTTCTTTTTTCTTCTTTTTTGCTTCATTGAGGCATTAGTTATGTTTCACAGTCTCTTTCCAATGACACCAGGGATACTTTCCTATAGGTTCAAAATAAGAATGGAATAAACAAGTTCAACCTCTATCCAGCATAATAGGAGAGAACAGAGAGGCAACTGCACCAGTAATAATATCCCCCTTCATCCTGAGAAAATGAAACCAGAGGCAAAGCCTAGACAAATTTACTGGTTTTCTTCATTGCTTTAGGACAATAATTATATATATCTGAACTGCCTGTGAAAAAATAACATTGATATCTTCCTTCTGGTCTACAGCATACCTGTGGCATTTTAGTTGAGTAAAAATAATACAGTTCTCATCCAACAGGCAAAAGCACTGGAGGAAGCCTAACTGTTTTGCATAAATCCCTCTCTCCTCTACTTTCCTGGTCTCTTTTCTGCATTGCATGTTCAACAGAGGTTGTTCAGGAACTATCTGGCAGAAGGCTAATTCTGGGACCAGAGAGAGGTATTGGCTGAGTCTAAAGAATTCCTGTGCTGCAGAGCATGGAGGACATAACTCTAGTTAACAATATTAGGTAATGTTTTGTAATTTACTGTATTGTGACACAATAAACCTGCATATACCAGTATGCATTTCATTTAGTTTCTCACCTTTTAATATATTAGAATGCTAGGAGATATTCCAAAGGTTATGCTTCTGCCTATCTTTCATAATTATAGTATGACCAGAGTATTCTTGTGAGTATGTGTTTGCACAGCCAAATTTACTACTGTTTTATCAATGTATTTCTTCCTTTTGAGACAGGTAACACCCAATCACCAGTTTAAAGAACAATTAACATTTGCAGACTATAAGCTCTGGACCAACCACTTACATGTCAATTGTTTGGGGGAGAGAAGTGTGGAAATTTGTCTCAGAGAGAGTAGTGTTCCTGGCAATAAATATGTTACTATAATTTAAACTAGCCTTTGCAACTTATCCTGGGCCAAGATAATTTCTGGTAAATGACATTGGCTGCAGTCTTCTAAAGACATGCTTTTCCTGTACCCTGTATGCAATCATCACAACTACCTTTACTAAAACAATACGATCAAAAGCTATTTTAAAATTTGATGGTCTGATTAAGAGGATGTGTTTTCATCTTTTAACATGCATGGAGTCATGAGAGCAGGATTGTGAGTCTTATTTAGGTCAGAGGGGGACAAGAACTTCGCTTTGGGCAGTATGTTTGAATT